>OZ012736.1:135624453-135661412 GCA_963859935.3 Lathyrus sativus | reverse complement strand
CACACGGGGTCGGCCCAATCCATCTCTCCGTCGTGGAGGGCCTAGCTCATTGATCAGTTGTCGCGCGCGGATCAAAACGAGTGTTTTTGATGAAAACGTAATACAACGACAATTCAACTCGCATATCGTCTCAAGGATTCTTTTATGTGATTAATCTACCAAATTCGAAATGGAGGGGGAGTTGGTTTGGTTTCTGATCGGATAAATAAAGAAAATGCAATTAAGCGGTTAAAATAAGTGATTATCAAAATAAGTCAATCTACTATTTTCGGTTCCGGCTTATCACGGGTTTCTACCTTACCAATTTCCTAAGCGATTTCGATCTCTATTCGATTCCTATGTCAATTAACAAGCGCAAAAGACATAAACTAGATTAACAATCCTATATTCCAAATTAAGCAAACGGATTAAGTTTTCGTGAATTAAGCAAACACGAATTATAAACGCGAATTAACGACAAAGCGACGTAACAGCGAATAAAAGCTAAGGATGCAATCATACGAATTTATTCAAAACAATTCTATAAACTAACAGATTAAGCAAAAGCAATTCATAGAATAGTGTTTAAAGAGAAACGAATTAGATTGATAAAGTAAAAAACCTCAAAGCGTTGAAAGGCGATTACAGCAGACTGACTCTAAGGAATTAGCTCTCCATGTTTCTCTCAAAGCTCCGAATGTATTTTTTGTGAAAATGTAACTAGGTGAACAGTAGCACGAGTATTTTTCCTTTAAAAAGAAAGCAAATTCGGGTCATAACCCAACTGGGTCGAAAACATAACCGAGGCCCAATACATGACCCAACACTAAAATAAAATTCTAATGCAGTAACTTCAAACGGTATTCTGGAATTTTGGGCTCCGAATCTGACATTCGACTCCAACACGAAAGTCGTAGCTCTCTCTCTTAGCTTTCCGGCGATTTTTAGAACGCCTCAAACGGATTTCCGGAACTCCAGTTATGATCGTTTCCGTGCAGACTGGTAAAGCTGAAAAATAAGTGCGGAAATCAAATTAAGCCAAAAATAAAATTAAATATAAAAACAAAATAAAACATAAAAATAATCAAGATAAATTAAATAAATGCCTAAGTAAAAATATAGGAGAAAGTGAATAAATATGCACTGATCACTCATCACGCTGGGAGCGCTTAAGCGTCTGCCCATGGACACAAACCTTAGGATCTATGACATTTTGATATTAATGATTATAGGAATACCTTAACGAATATAATGAGAAAGATTTTAGACAATGGCAACGATAATTCTAAAATACAAAAGTGTACAGACAAGTGTTTGACAGTGGTTGGCTTGTGGATTTTTCTCAACCGATACTCGTAATGTTTTGAAAACTCTTCGAATGGGGATAAAAAGAGATAATCTTCTTATAGGATGATATATTTGTGATCATAGTCTATATATAGAATTATAATCATTTAGAATTCTCAATTTTTGGAAATGGATTATGTTGACATCCACTTATATTTAAGAACATATTCAATTAAATAATTAATTATTAAATATAATTAATTATTTTATTTACTTACTCAACCGATTAAGATTCTTATATATATATATATATATATATATATATATATATATATATATATATATATATATATATATATAGATATATATATATATTTATATATATATATAATATATATATATATATATATATATATATATATATATATATATATATATAGATATATATATATATTTATATATATATATATAATATATATATATATATATATATATATATATATATATATATATATATATATATATTATATATATATATATATATATATATATATATATATATATATATATATATATATATATATATATAGATATATATATATATATATATATAATATATATATATATATATATATATATATATATATATATATATATATATATATATATATATATATATATATATATATATATATATATATATATATATATATATATATATATATATATATATATATATATATATATATATATATATATATATATATATTTATATTGCTCTGTCCCGCTCATCAAACGGGGCCGGCCCAATCCATCTCTCCGTCGTGGAGGGCCTAGCTCATTGATCAGTTGTCGCTCGCGGATCAAAACGAGTGTTTTTGATGAAAACGTAATACAGCGACAATTCAACTCGGATATCGTCTCAAGGATTCTTTTATGTGATTAATATACTAAATTCGAAATGGAGGGGGAGTTGGTTTGGTTTCTGATCGGATAAATAAAGAAAATGTAATTAAGCGGTTAAAATAAGTGATTATCAAAATAAGTCAATCTACTGTTTTCGGTTCCGGCTTATCACGGGTTTCTACCTTACCAATTTCCTAAGCGATTTCGATCTCTATTCTATTCCTATGTTAATTAACAAGCGCAAAAGACATAAACTAGATTAGCAATCCTATATTCCAAATTAAGCAAACAGATTAAGTTTTCGTGAATTAAGCAAACACGAATTATAAACGGGAATTAACGACAAAGCGACGTAACGACGAATAAAAGCTAAGGATGCAATCATACGAATTTAATCAAAACAATTCTATAAAATAACAGATTAAGCAAAAGCAATTCATAGAATAGTGTTTAAAGAGAAACGAATTAGATTGATAAAGTAAAAACCTCAAAGCGTTGGAACGCGATTACAGTAGAATGACTCTAAGGAATTAGCTCTCCATGGTTCTCTCAAAGCTCCGAATGTATTTTTCGTGAAAATGTAACTAGGTGAACAGTAACACGAGTATTTTTCCTTTAAAAAGAAAGGAAATTCGGGTCATAACCCAACTGGGTCGAAAACATAACCCAGACCCAATATATGACCCAACACTAAAATAAAATTCTAATGCAGTAACTTCAAACGGAATTCTGAAATTTTGGGCTCCGAATTTGACTTCGACTCCAACACGAAAGTCGTAGCTCTCTCTCTTAGCTTTCCGGCGAATTTTAGAACGCCTCAAACGGATTTCCGGAACTCCAGTTATGATCGTTTCCGTGCAGACTGCTAAAGCTGAAAAATAAGTGCGGAAATCAAATTAAGCCAAAAATAAAATAAAATATAAAAACAAAATAAAACATAAAAATAATCAAGATAAATTAAAGAAATGGCTAAGTAAAAATATAGGAGAAAGTGCATAAATATGCACTGATCACTCATCACGCTGGGAGCGCTTAAACGTCTCCCCATGGACACAAACCTTAGGATCTATGACATTTTGATATTAATGATTATAGGAATACATTAACGAATATAATGAGAAAGATTTTTAGAAAATGGCAACGATAATTCTAAAATACGAAAGTGTACAGACAAGTGTTTGACACTGGTTGGCTTGTGGATTTTTCTCAACCGGTACTCGTAATGTCTTGAAAACTCTTCGAATGGGGATAAAAAGAGATAATCTTCTTATAGGATGATATATTTGTGATCATAGTCTATATATAGAATAATAATCATTTAGAATTCTCATTATTTCGAAATGGATTATCTGGACATCCACTTATATTTAAGCACATATTCAATTAAATAATTAATTATTAAATATAATTAATTATTTTATTTACTTACTCAACCGATTAAGATTCTTATATATATATATATATATATATATATATATATATATATATATATATATATATATATATATATATATATATATATATATATATATATATATATATATATATATATATATATATATATATATATATATATATATATATATATATATATATATATATATATATATATATATATATATATATATATATATATATATATATATATATATATATATATATAATATATATATATATATATATATATATATATATATATATATATATATATATTATATATATATATATATATATATATATATATATATATATATATATATATATATATATATATATATATATATATATATATATATATATATATATATATATATATATATTGCTCTGTCCCGCTCATCACACGGGGTCGGCCCCAATCCATCTCTCCGTCGTGGAGGGCCTAGCTCATTGTTCAGTTGTCGCTCGCGGATCAAAACGAGTGTTTTTGATGAAAACGTAATACAGCGACAATTCAACTCGGATATCGTCTCAGGATTCTTTTATGTGATTAATCTACCAAATTCGAAATGGAGGGGGAGTTGGTTTGGTTTCTGATCGGATAAATAAAGAAAATGCAATTAAGCGGTTAAAATAAGTGATTATCAAAAATAGGTCAATCTATTGTTTTCGGTTCCGGCTTATCACGGGTTTCTACCTAACCAATTTCCTAAGCAATTTCGATCTCTATTCGATTCCTATATCAATTAACAAGCGCAAAAGACATAAACTAGATTAACAATCCTATATTCCAAATTAAGCAAACGGATTAAGTTTTCGTGAATTAAGCAAACACGAATTATAAACGCGAATTAACGACATAGCGACGTAACGACGAATAAAAGCTAAGTATGCAATCATACAAATTTAATCAAAACAATTCTATAAACTAACAAATTAAGCAAAAGCAATTCATAGAATAGTGTTTAAAGAGAAACGAATTAGATTGATAAAGTAAAAACCTCAAAACGTTGGAACGCGATTACAGCAGAATGACTCTAAGGAATTAGCTCTCCGTGGTTCTCTCAAAGCTCCGAATGTATTTTTCGTGAAAATGTAACTAGGTGAACAGTAACACGAGTATTTTTCCTTTAAAAAGAAAGCAAATTCGGGTCATAACCCAACTGGGTCGAAAACATAACCCAGGCCCAATACATGACCCAACACTAAAACAATAATTCTAATGCAGTAACTTCAAACGGAATTCTGGAGTTTTGGGCTTCGAATCTGACTTCGACTCCAACACGAATGTCGTAGCTCTCTCTCTTAGCTTTCCGGCAAGTTTTAGAACGCCTCAAACGAATTTCCGGAACTCCAGTTATGATCGTTTCCGTGCAGACTGCTAAAGCTGAAAAATAAGTGCGGAAATCAAATTAGGCCAAAAATAAAATAAAATATAAAAACAAAATAAAACATAAAAATAATCAAGATAAAGTAAAGAAATGCCTAAGTAAAAATATAGGAGAAAGTGCAAAAATATGCACTGATCACTCATCACGCTGGGAGCGCTTAAGCGTCTCCCCATGGACACAAACCTTAGGATCTATGACATTTTGATATTAATGATTATAGGAATACCTTAACGAATATAATAAGAAAGATTTTTAGACAATGGCAACGATAATTCTAAAATACAAAAGTGTACAGACAAGTGTTTGACACTAGTTGGCTTGTGGATTTTTCTCAACCGGTACTCGTAATGTCTTGAAAACTCTTCGAATGGGGATAAAAAGAGATAATCTTCTTATAGGATGATATATTTGTGATCATAGTCTATATATAGAATGATAATCATTTAGAATTCTCATTATTTCGAAATGGATTATCTTGGCATCCACTTATATTTAAGCACATATTCAATTAAATAATTAATTATTAAATATAATTAATTATTTTATTTACTTACTCAACCGATTAAGATTCTTATATATATATATATATATATATATATATTATATATATATATATATATATATATATATATATATATATATATATATATATATATATATATATATATATATATATATATATATATTATATATATATATATATATATATATATATATATATATATATATATATATATATATATATATATATTATATATGTATATATATATATTATATATATATATATATATATATATATATATATATATATATATATATATATATATATATTGCTCTGTCCCGCTCATCACACGGGGTCGGCCCAATCCATCTCTCCGTCGTGGAGGGCCTAGCTCATTGATCAGTTGTCGCGCGCGGATCAAAACGAGTGTTTTTGATGAAAACGTAATACAACGACAATTCAACTCGCATATCGTCTCAAGGATTCTTTTATGTGATTAATCTACCAAATTCGAAATGGAGGGGGAGTTGGTTTGGTTTCTGATCGGATAAATAAAGAAAATGCAATTAAGCGGTTAAAATAAGTGATTATCAAAATAAGTCAATCTACTATTTTCGGTTCCGGCTTATCACGGGTTTCTACCTTACCAATTTCCTAAGCGATTTCGATCTCTATTCGATTCCTATGTCAATTAACAAGCGCAAAAGACATAAACTAGATTAACAATCCTATATTCCAAATTAAGCAAACGGATTAAGTTTCGTGAATTAAGCAAACACGAATTATAAACGCGAATTAACGACAAAGCGACGTAACGGCGAATAAAAGCTAAGGATGCAATCATACGAATTTATTCAAAACAATTCTATAAACTAACAGATTAAGCAAAAGCAATTCATAGAATAGTGTTTAAAGAGAAACGAATTAGATTGATAAAGTAAAAACCTCAAAGCGTTGGAAGGCGATTACAGCAGACTGACTCTAAGGAATTAGCTCTCCATGTTTCTCTCAAAGCTCCGAATGTATTTTTTGTGAAAATGTAACTAGGTGAACAGTAGCACGAGTATTTTTCCTTTAAAAAGAAAGCAAATTCGGGTCATAACCCAACTGGGTCGAAAACATAACCGAGGCCCAATACATGACCCAACACTAAAATAAAATTCTAATGCAGTAACTTCAAACGGTATTCTGGAATTTTGGGCTCCGAATCTGACACTCGACTCCAACACGAAAGTCGTAGCTCTCTCTCTTAGCTTTCCGGCGATTTTTAGAACGCCTCAAACGGATTTCCGGAACTCCAGTTATGATCGTTTCCGTGCAGACTGGTAAAGCTGAAAAATAAGTGCGGAAATCAAATTAAGCCAAAAATAAAATTAAATATAAAAACAAAATAAAACATAAAAATAATCAAGATAAATTAAATAAATGCCTAAGTAAAAATATAGGAGAAAGTGAATAAATATGCACTGATCACTCATCACGCTGGGAGCGCTTAAGCGTCTGCCCATGGACACAAACCTTAGGATCTATGACATTTTGATATTAATGATTATAGGAATACCTTAACGAATATAATGAGAAAGATTTTTAGACAATGGCAACGATAATTCTAAAATACAAAAGTGTACAGACAAGTGTTTGACAGTGGTTGGCTTGTGGATTTTTCTCAACCGATACTCGTAATGTTTTGAAAACTCTTCGAATGGGGATAAAAAGAGATAATCTTCTTATAGGATGATATATTTGTGATCATAGTCTATATATAGAATTATAATCATTTAGAATTCTCAATTTTTGGAAATGGATTATGTTGACATCCACTTATATTTAAGAACATATTCAATTAAATAATTAATTATTAAATATAATTAATTATTTTATTTACTTACTCAACCGATTAAGATTCTTATATATATATATATATATATATATATATATATATATATATATATATATATTTATATATATATATATATATATATATATATATATATATATATATATATATATATATATTTATATATATATATATATATATATATATATATATATATATATATATATATATATATATATTTATATATATATATATAATATATATATATATATATATATATATATATATATATATATATATATATATATATATATATATATATATATATATATATATATATATATATATATATATATATATATATATATATATATATATATATATATATATATATATATATATATATATATATATATATATATATATATATAAATATATATATATATATATATATATATATATATATATATATATATATATATATATATATATATATATATATATATATTTATATTGCTCTGTCCCGCTCATCAAACGGGGCCGGCCCAATCCATCTCTCCGTCGTGGAGGGCCTAGCTCATTGATCAGTTGTCGCTCGCGGATCAAAACGAGTGTTTTTGATGAAAACGTAATACAGCGACAATTCAACTCGGATATCGTCTCAAGGATTCTTTTATGTGATTAATCTACTAAATTCGAAATGGAGGGGGAGTTGGTTTGGTTTCTGATCGGATAAATAAAGAAAATGTAATTAAGCGGTTAAAATAAGTGATTATCAAAATAAGTCAATCTACTGTTTTCGGTTCCGGCTTATCACGGGTTTCTACCTTACCAATTTCCTAAGCGATTTCGATCTCTATTCTATTCCTATGTTAATTAACAAGCGCAAAAGACATAAACTAGATTAGCAATCCTATATTCCAAATTAAGCAAACAGATTAAGTTTTCGTGAATTAAGCAAACACGAATTATAAACGGGAATTAACGACGAATAAAAGCTAAGGATGCAATCATACGAATTTAATCAAAACAATTCTATAAACTAACAGATTAAGCAAAAGCAATTCATAGAATAGTGTTTAAAGAGAAACGAATTAGATTGATAAAGTAAAAACCTCAAAGCGTTGGAACGCGATTACAGTAGAATGACTCTAAGGAATTAGCTCTCCATGGTTCTCTCAAAGCTCCGAATGTATTTTTCGTGAAAATGTAACTAGGTGAACAGTAACACGAGTATTTTTCCTTTAAAAAGAAAGGAAATTCGGGTCATAACCCAACTGGGTCGAAAACATAACCCAGACCCAATATATGACCCAACACTAAAATAAAATTCTAATGCAGTAACTTCAAACGGATTCTGAAATTTTGGGCTCCGAATTTGACTTAGACTCCAACACGAAAGTCGTAGCTCTCTCTCTTAGCTTTCCGGGGAATTTTAGAACGCCTCAAACGGATTTCCGGAACTCCAGTTATGATCGTTTCCGTGCAGACTGCTAAAGCTGAAAAATAAGTGCGGAAATCAAATTAAGCCAAAAATAAAATAAATATATAAAAACAAAATAAAACATAAAAATAATCAAGATAAAGTAAAGAAATGGCTAAGTAAAAATATAGGAGAAAGTGCATAAATATGCACTGATCACTCATCACGCTGGGAGCGCTTAAACGTCTCCCCATGGACACAAACCTTAGGATCTATGACATTTTGATATTAATGATTATAGGAATACATTAACGAATATAATGAGAAAGATTTTTAGAAAATGGCAACGATAATTCTAAAATACGAAAGTGTACAGACAAGTGTTTGACACTGGTTGGCTTGTGGATTTTTCTCAACCGGTACTCGTAATGTCTTGAAAACTCTTCGAATGGGGATAAAAAGAGATAATCTTCTTATAGGATGATATATTTGTGATCATAGTCTATATATAGAATAATAATCATTTAGAATTCTCATTATTTCGAAATGGATTATCTGGACATCCACTTATATTTAAGCACATATTCAATTAAATAATTAATTATTAAATATAATTAATTATTTTATTTACTTACTCAACCGATTAAGATTCTTATATATATATATATATATATATATATATATATATATATATATATATATATATATATATATATATATATATATATATATATATATATATATATATATATATATATATATATATATATATATATATATATATATATATATATATATATATATATATATATATATATATATATATATATATATTTATATTGCTCTGTCCCGCTCATCAAACGGGGTCGGCCCAATCCATCTCTCCGTCGTGGAGGGCCTAGCTCATTGACCAGTTGTCGCTCGCGGATCAAAACGAGTGTTTTTGATGAAAACGTAATACAGCGACAATTCAACTCGGATATCGTCTCAAGGATTCTTTTATGTGATTAATCTACCAAATTCGAAATGGGAGGGGGAGTTGGTTTGGTTTCTGATCGGATAAATAAAGAAAATGCAATTAAGCGGTTAAAATAAGAGATTATCAAAATAAGTAAATCTACTGTTTTCGGTTCCGGCTTATCACGGGTTTCTACCTTAGCAATTTCCTAAGCGATTCCGATCTCTATTCGATTCCTATATCAATTAACAAGCGCAAAAGACATAAACTAGATTAACAATCCTATATTCTAAATTAAGCAAACGGATTAAGTTTTCGTAAATTAAGCAAACACGAATTATAAACGCGAATTAACTACAAAGCGACGTAACGACGAATAAAAGCTAATGATGCAATCATACGAATTTAATCAAAACAATTCTATAAACTAACAGATTAAGCAAAAGCAATTCATAGAATAGTGTTTAAAGAGAAACGAATTAGATTGATAAAGTAAAAACCTCAAAGCGTTGGAACGCGATTACAGCAGAATTACTCTAAGGAATTAGCTCTCCATGGTTCTCTCAAAGCTCCGAATGTATTTTTCATGAAAATGTAACTAGGTGAACAGTAATACGAGTATTTTTCCTTTAAAAAGAAAGCAAATTCGGGTCATAACCCAACTGGGTCGAAAACATAACCCAGGCCCAATACATTACCCAACACTAAAATAAAATTCTAATGCAGTAACTTCAAACGGAATTCTGGAATTTTGGGCTCCGAATATGACTTTGACTCCAACAGGAAAGTCGTAGCTCTCTCTCTTAGCTTTCCGGTGATTTTTAGAACGCCTCAAACGGATTTCCGAAACTCCAGTTGTGATCGTTTCCGTGCAGACTGCTAAAGCTGAAAAATAAATGCGGAAATCAAATTAAGCCAAAAATAAAATAAACTATAAAAACAAAATAAAACATAAAAATAATCAAGATAAAGTAAAGAAATGCCTAAGTAAAAATATAGGAGAAAGTGCATAAATATGCACTGATCACTCATCACGCTGGGAGCGCTTAAGCGTCTCCCCATGGACACAAACCTTAGGATCTATGACATTTTGATATTAATGATTATAGGAATACCTTAATGAATATAATGAGAAAATTTTTTTAGAGAATGACAACGATAATTCTAAAATACAAAAGTGTACAGACAAGTGTTTGACACTGGTTGGCTTGTGGATTTTTCTCAACCGGTACTCGTAATGTCTTGAAAACTCTTCGAATGGGGATAAAAAGAAATAATCTTCTTATAGGATGATATATTTGAGATCATAGTCTATATATAGAATGATAATCATTTAGAATTCTCATTATTTCGAAATGGATTATCTTGACATCCACTTATATTTAAGCACATATTCAATTAAATAATTAATTATTAAAAATAATTAATTATTTTATTTACTTACTCAACCGATTAAAATTCTTATATATATATATATATATATATATATATATATATATATATATATATATATATATATATATATATATATATATATATATATATATATATATATATATATATATATATATATATATATATATATTGCTCTGTCCCGCTCATCACACGGGGTCGGCCCAATCCATCTCTCCGTCGTGGAGGGCCTAGCTCATTGATCAGTTGTCGCTCGCGGATCAAAACGAGTGTTTTTGATGAAAACGTAATACATCGACAATTCAACTCGGATATCGTCTGAAGGATTCTTTTATGTGATTAATCTACCAAATTCGAAATGGAGGGGGAGTTGGTTTTGTTTCTGATCGGATAAATAAAGAAAATGCAATTAAGCGGTTAAAATAAGTGATTATCAAAATAAGTCAATCTACTGTTTTCCGTTCCGGCTTATCACGGGTTTCTACCTTACCAATTTGCTAAGCGATTTCGATCTCTATTCGATTCCTATGTCAATTAACAAGCGCAAAAGATATAAACTAGATTAACAATCCTATATTCCAAATTAAGCAAACGGATTAAGTTTTCGTGAATTAAGCAAACACGAATTATAAACGCGAATTAACGACAAAGCGACGTAACGACGAATAAAAGCTAAGGATGCAATCATACGAATTTAATCAAAACAATTCTATAAACTAACAGATTAAGCAAAAGCAATTCATAGAATAATGTTTAAAGAGAAACGAATTAGATTGATAAAGTAATACCTTAAAGCGTTGGAACGCGATTACAGCAGAATGACTCTAAGGAATTAGCTCTCCATGGTACTCTCAAAGCTCCGAATGTATTTTTCGTGAAAATGTAACTAGGTGAACAGTAACACGGGTATTTTTCCTTTAAAAAGAAAGCAAATTCGGGTCATAACCCAACTGGGTCGAAAACATAACCCAGGCCCAATACATGACCCAACACTAAAATAAAATTCTAATGCAGTAACTTCAAACGGAATTCGGGAATTTTGGGCTCCGAATCTGACTTCGACTCCAACTCGAAAGTCGTAGCTCTCTCTCTTAGCTTTCCGGAGATTTTTAGAATGCTTCAAACGGATTTCCGGAACTCCAGTTATGATCGTTTTCGTGCAGACTGCTAAAGCTGAAAAATAAATGCGGAAATCAAATTAAGCCAAAAATAAAATAAAATATAAAAACAAAATAAAACATAAAAATAATGAAGATAAAGTAAAGAAATGCCTAAGTAAAAATATAGGAGAAAGTGCATAAATATGCACTGATCACTCATCACGCTGGGAGCGCTTAAGCGTCTCCCCATCGACACAAACCTTAGGATCTATGACATTTTGATATTAATGATTATAGGAATACCTTAATGAATATAATGAGAAAATTTTTTAGACAATGACAACGATAATTCTAAAATACAAAAGTGTACAGACAAGTCTTTGACACTGGTTGGCTTGTGGATTTTTCTCAACCGGTACTCGTAATGTCTTGAAAACTCTTCGAATGGGGATAAAAAGAATAATCTTCTTATAGGATGATATATTTGTGATCATAGTCTATATATAGAATGATAATCATTTAGAATTCTCATTATTTCGAAATGGATTATCTTGACATCCACTTATATTTAAGCACATATTCAATTAAATAATTAATTATTAAATATAATTAATTATTTTATTTACTTACTCAACCGATTAAAATTCTTATATATATATATATATATATATATATATAATATATATATATATATATATATATATATATATATATATATATATATATATATATATATATATATATATATATATATATATATATATATATATATATATAATATATATATATATATATATATATATATATATATATATATATATATATATATATATATATATATATATATATATATATATATATATATATATATATATATATATATATATATATATATATATATATATATATATATATATATATATATATATATATATATATATATATATATATATATATATATATATATATATATATATATATATATATATATATATATATATATATATATATATATATATATATATATATATTGCTCTATCCCGTTCATCACACGGGGTCGGCCCAATCCATCTCTCTGTCGTGGAGGGCCTAGCTCATTGATCAGTTGTCGCTCGCGGATCAAAACGAGTGTTTTTTGATGAAAACGTAATACATCGACAATTCAACTCGGATATCGTCTGAAGGATTCTTTTATGTGATTAATCTACCAAATTCGAAATGGAGGGGGAGTTGGTTTTGTTTCTGATCGGATAAATAAAGAAAATGCAATTAAGCGGTTAAAATAAGTGATTATCAAAATAAGTCAATCTACTGTTTTCCGTTCCGGCTTATCACGGGTTTCTACCTTACCAATTTGCTAAGCGATTTCGATCTCTATTCGATTCCTATGTCAATTAACAAGCGCAAAAGACAAACTAGATTAACAATCCTATATTCCAAATTAAGCAAACGGATTAAGTTTTCGTGAATTAAGCAAACACGAATTATAAACGCGAATTAACGACAAAGCGACGTAACGACGAATAAAAGCTAAGGATGCAATCATACGAATTTAATCAAAACAATTCTATAAACTAACAGATTAAGCAAAAGCAATTCATAGAATAGTGTTTAAAGAGAAACGGATTAGATTGATAAAGTAAAAACCTCAAAGCGTTTGAACGCGATTACAGCAGAATGACTCTAAGGAATTAGCTCTCCATGGTTCTCTCAAAGCTCCGAATGTATTTTTCGTGAAAATGTAACTAGGTGAACAGTAACACGGGTATTTTTCCTTTAAAAAGAAAGCAAATTCGGGTCATAACCCAACTGGGTCGAAAACATAACCCAGGCCCAATACATGACCCAACACTAAAATAAAATTCTAATGCAGTAACTTCAAACGGAATTCGGGAATTTTGGGCTCCGAATCTGACTTCGACTCCAACTCGAAAGTCGTAGCTCTCTCTCTTAGCTTTCCGGAGATTTTTAGAATGCTTCAAACGGATTTCCGGAACTCCAGTTATGATCGTTTTCGTGCAGACTGCTAAAGCTGAAAAATAAATGCGGAAATCAAATTAAGCCAAAAATAAAATAAAATATAAAAACAAAATAAAACATAAAAATAATGAAGATAAAGTAAAGAAATGCCTAAGTAAAAATATAGGAGAAAGTGCATAAATATGCACTGATCACTCATCACGCTGGGAGCGCTTAAGCGTCTCCCCATCGACACAAACCTTAGGATCTATGACATTTTGATATTAATGATTATAGGAATACCTTAATGAATATAATGAGAAAATTTTTTAGACAATGACAACGATAATTCTAAAATACAAAAGTGTACAGACAAGTCTTTGACACTGGTTGGCTTGTGGATTTTTCTCAACCGGTACTCGTAATGTCTTGAAAACTCTTCGAATGGGGATAAAAAGAAATAATCTTCTTATAGGATGATATATTTGTGATCATAGTCTATATATAGAATGATAATCATTTAGAATTCTCATTATTTCGAAATGGATTATCTTGACATCCACTTATATTTAAGCACATATTCAATTAAATAATTAATTATTAAATATAATTAATTATTTTATTTACTTACTCAACCGATTAAAATTCTTATATATATATATATATATATATATATATATATATATATATATATATATATATATATATATATATATATATATATATATATATATATATATATATATATATATATATATATATATATATATATATATATATATATATATATATATATATATATATATATATATATATATATATATATATATATATATATATATATATATATATATATATATATATATATATATATATATATATATATATATATATATATATATATATATATATATATATATATATATATTGCTCTATCCCGTTCATCACACGGGGTCGGCCCAATCCATCTCTCTGTCGTGGAGGGCCTAGCTCATTGATTAGTCGTCGCTCCGGGATCAAAACGAGTGTTTTTGATGAAAACGTAATACAGCGACAATTCAACTCGGATATCGTCTCAAGGATTCTTTTATGTGATTAATCTACCAAATTCGAAATGGAGGGGGAGTTGGTTTGGTTTCTGATCGGATAAATAAAGAAAATGCAATTAAACGGTTAAAATAAGTGATTATCAAAATAAGTCAATCTACTGTTTTCGGTTCCGGCTTATCACGGGTTTCTACCTTACCAATTTCCTAAGCGATTTCGATCTCTATTCGATTCCTATGTCAATTAACAAGCGCAAAAGACAAACTAGATTAACAATCCTATATTCCAAATTAAGCAAACGGATTAAGTTTTCGTGAATTAAGCAAACACGAATTATAAACGCGAATTAACGACAAAGCGACGTAACGACGAATAAAAGCTAAAGATGCAATCATACGAATTTAATCAAAACAATTCTATAAACTAACAGATTAAGCAAAAGCAATTCATAGAATAGTGTTTAAAGAGAAACGGATTAGATTGATAAAGTAAAAACCTCAAAGCGTTTGAACGCGATTACAGCAGAATGACTCTAAGGAATTAGCTCTCCATGGTTCTCTCAAAGCTCCGAATGTATTTTTCGTGAAAATGTAACTAGGTGAACAGTAACACGGGTATTTTTCCTTTAAAAAGAAAGCAAATTCGGGTCATAACCCAACTGGGTCGAAAACATAACCCAGGCCCAATACATGACCCAACACTAAAATAAAATTCTAATGCAGTAACTTCAAACGGAATTCGGGAATTTTGGGCTCCGAATCTGACTTCGACTCCAACTCGAAAGTCGTAGCTCTCTCTCTTAGCTTTCCGGAGATTTTTAGAATGCTTCAAACGGATTTCCGGAACTCCAGTTATGATCGTTTTCGTGCAGACTGCTAAAGCTGAAAAATAAATGCGGAAATCAAATTAAGCCAAAAATAAAATAAAATATAAAAACAAAATAAAACATAAAAATAATGAAGATAAAGTAAAGAAATGCCTAAGTAAAAATATAGGAGAAAGTGCATAAATATGCACTGATCACTCATCACGCTGGGAGCGCTTAAGCGTCTCCCCATCGACACAAACCTTAGGATCTATGACATTTTGATATTAATGATTATAGGAATACCTTAATGAATATAATGAGAAAATTTTTTAGACAATGACAACGATAATTCTAAAATACAAAAGTGTACAGACAAGTCTTTGACACTGGTTGGCTTGTGGATTTTTCTCAACCGGTACTCGTAATGTCTTGAAAACTCTTCGAATGGGGATAAAAAGAAATAATCTTCTTATAGGATGATATGTGATCATAGTCTATATATAGAATGATAATCATTTAGAATTCTCATTATTTCGAAATGGATTATCTTGACATCCACTTATATTTAAGCACATATTCAATTAAATAATTAATTATTAAATATAATTAATTATTTTATTTACTTACTCAACCGATTAAAATTCTTATATATATATATATATATATATATATATATATATATATATATATATATATATATATATATATATATATATATATATATATATATATATATATATATATATATATATATATATATATATATATATATATATATATATATATATATATATATATATATATATATATATATATATATATATATATATATATATATATATATATATATATATATATATATATATATATATATATATATATATATATATATATTGCTCTATCCCGTTCATCACACGGGGTCGGCCCAATCCATCTCTCTGTCGTGGAGGGCCTAGCTCATTGATTAGTCGTCGCTCCGGGATCAAAACGAGTGTTTTTGATGAAAACGTAATACAGCGACAATTCAACTCGGATATCGTCTCAAGGATTCTTTTATGTGATTAATCTACCAAATTCGAAATGGAGGGGGAGTTGGTTTGGTTTCTGATCGGATAAATAAAGAAAATGCAATTAAGCGGTTAAAATAAGTGATTATCAAAATAAGTCAATCTACTGTTTTCGGTTCCGGCTTATCACGGGTTTCTACCTTACCAATTTCCTAAGCGATTTCGATCTCTATTCGATTCCTATGTCAATTAACAAGCGCAAAAGACAAACTAGATTAACAATCCTATATTCCAAATTAAGCAAACGGATTAAGTTTTCGTGAATTAAGCAAACACGAATTATAAACGCGAATTAACGACAAAGCGACGTAACGACGAATAAAAGCTAAAGATGCAATCATACGAATTTAATCAAAACAATTCTATAAACTAACAGATTAAGCAAAAGCAATTCATAGAATAGTGTTTAAAGAGAAACGGATTAGATTGATAAAGTAAAAACCTCAAAGCGTTTGAACGCGATTACAGCAGAATGACTCTAAGGAATTAGCTCTCCATGGTTCTCTCAAAGCTCCGAATGTATTTTTCGTGAAAATGTAACTAGGTGAACAGTAACAAGGGTATTTTTCCTTTAAAAAGAAAGCAAATTCGGGTCATAACCCACTTGGGTCGAAAACATAACCCAGGCCCAATACATGACCCAACACTAAAATAAAATTCTAATACAGTAAATTCAAACGGAATTTTGGAATTTTGGGCTCCGAATCTGACTTCGACTCCAACACGAAAGTCGTAGCTCTCTCTCTTAGCTTTCCGGCGAATTTTAGAACGCTTCAAACGGATTTCCGGAACTCCAGTTATGATCGTTTCCGTGCAGACTGCTAAAGCTGAAAAATAAGTGCGGAAATCAAATTAAGCCAAAAATAAAATAAAATATAAAAACAAAATAAAACATAAAAATAATCAAGATAAAGTAAAGAAATGCCTAAGTAAAAATATAGGAGAAAGTGCATAAATATGCACTGATCACTCATCACGCTGGGAGCGCTTAAGCGTCTCCCCATGGACACAAACCTTAGGATCTATGACATTTTGATATTAATGATTATAGGAATATCTTAATGAATATAATGAGAAAAATTTTTAAACAATGACAACGATAATTCTAAAATACAAAAGTGTACAGACAAGTCTTTGACACTGGTTGGCTTGTGGATTTTTCTCAACCGGTACTCGTAATATCTTGAAACTCTTTGAATGGGGATAAAAAGAAATAATCTTCTTATAGGATGATATATTTGTGATCATAGTCTATATATAGAATGATAATCATTTAGAATTCTCATTATTTCGAAATGGATTATCTTGACATCCACTTATATTTAAGCACATATTCAATTAAATAATTAATTATTAAATATAATTAATTATTTTATTTACTTACTCAACCGATTAAGATTCTTATATATATATATATATATATATATATATATATATATATATATATATATATATATATATATATATATATATATATATATATATATATATATATATATATATATATATATATATATATATATATATATATATATATATATATATATATATATATATATATATATATATATATATATATATATATATATATATATATATATATATATATATATATATATATATATATATATATATATATATATATATATATATATATATATATATATATATATATATATATATATATATATATATATATATATATATATATATATATATATATATATATATATATATATATATATATATATATATATATATATATATATTGCTCTGTCCCGCTCATCACACGGGGTCGGCCCAATCCATCTCTCCGTCGTGGAGGGCCTAGCTCATTGATCAGTTGTCGCTCGCGGATCAAAACGAGTGTTTTTGATGAAAACGTAATACATCGACAATTCAACTCGGATATCGTCTGAAGGATTCTTTTATGTGATTAATCTACCAAATTCGAAATGGAGGGGGAGTTGGTTTTGTTTCTGATCGGATAAATAAAGAAAATGCAATTAAGCGGTTAAAATAAGTGATTATCAAAATAAGTCAATCTACTGTTTTCCGTTCCGGCTTATCACGGGTTTCTACCTTACCAATTTGCTAAGCGATTTCGATCTCTATTCGATTCCTATGTCAATTAACAAGCGCAAAAGATATAAACTAGATTAACAATCCTATATTCCAAATTAAGCAAACGGATTAAGTTTTCGTGAATTAAGCAAACACGAATTATAAACGCGAATTAACGACAAAGCGACGTAACGACGAATAAAAGCTAAGGATGCAATCATATGAATTTAATCAAATAAATTCTATAAACTAACAGATTAAGCAAAAGCAATTCATAGAATAATGTTTAAAGAGAAACGAATTAGATTGATAAAGTAATACCTTAAAGCGTTGGAACGCGATTACAGCATAATGACTCTAAGGAATTAGCTCTCCATGGTACTCTCAAAGCTCCGAATGTATTTTTCGTGAAAATGTAACTAGGTGAACAGTAACACGGGTATTTTTCCTTTAAAAAGAAAGCAAATTCGGGTCATAACCCAACTGGGTCGAAAACATAACCCAGGCCCAATACATGACCCAACACTAAAATAAAATTCTAATGCAGTAACTTCAAACGGAATTCGGGAATTTTGGGCTCCGAATCTGACTTCGACTCCAACTCGAAAGTCGTAGCTCTCTCTCTTAGCTTTCCGGAGATTTTTAGAATGCTTCAAACGGATTTCCGGAACTCCAGTTATGATCGTTTTCGTGCAGACTGCTAAAGCTGAAAAATAAATGCGGAAATCAAATTAAGCCAAAAATAAAATAAAATATAAAAACAAAATAAAACATAAAAATAATGAAGATAAAGTAAAGAAATGCCTAAGTAAAAATATAGGATAAAGTGCATAAATATGCACTGATCACTCATCACGCTGGGAGCGCTTAAGCGTCTCCCCATCGACACAAACCTTAGGATCTATGACATTTTGATATTAATGATTATAGGAATACCTTAATGAATATAATGAGAAAAAATTTTAGACAATGACAACGATAATTCTAAAATACAAAAGTGTACAGACAAGTGTTTGACACTGGTTGGCTTGTGGATTTTTCTCAACCGGTACTCGTAATGTCTTGAAAACTCTTCGAATGGGGATAAAAAGAAATAATCTTCTTATAGGATGATATATTTGTGATCATAGTCTATATATAGAATGATAATCATTTAGAATTCTCATTATTTCGAAATTGATTATCTTGACATCCACTTATATTTAAGCACATATTCAATTAAATAATTAATTATTTTATTTACTTACTCAACCGATTATATATATATATATATATATATATATATATATATATATATATATATATATATATATATATATATATATATATATATATATATATATATATATATATATATATATATATATATATATATATATATATATATATATATATATATATATATATATATATATATATATATATATATATATATATATATATATATATATATATATATATATATATATATATATATATATATATATATATATATATATATATATATATATATATATATATATATATATATATATATATATATATATATATATATATATATATATATATATATATATATGACCTGATCAGGAGGGGATCACGGTCTGGCCACACACTGTTGGGATGCTACCTGTTCACCGGTGATGAGGAGGAGGAGGGGGTGTACCTGCAAGACACTGCGATGCCAAAGTAAGAAATTGGGCAGAGCGGGAGCAAAAGTACAGAAAGGGGCAAGATGTGAATTACCTGACCCTCTTGAGGAAGAGGGTATTTATAGAGAGACCCCAGTGCTGGGCCAACGGTCATTTGAGCTGGACTGGATGACCAGGCCCAACCCTAATGACTGCTAGGGCTTACGTGGCGTAGTGAAGACCAGGACGTGGTCTTCGCCCTAGTCCAACCGCTCCTAGATCTCCGGAAAGTGGGTTTGACCTGCTCTTTCGGAGGTGGGCAGTTGGTTGATGATGTGTCCCTGCGGAGGGGAGCACGTGGAGAACGTGCACCGGGCACGTTGTTCTCCCCGCGGAGGGGAGCTCGTGAGGTGCCCCAGAGCGCGTTGTTCTCCCCGCGGAGGGGAGGAACCAAGGGCGCACTTTGATGCGCCGGGGTCGGTTCTGTTCGGCTGGTAAGAGGGACGACGAGCTGCTGTTGGATGCGCTGCTTGTGTCCGTTGGCATGCTCTGCTCGTCTCGCGGGACGCACGTGCCCGACGTGCCCGATTCGCCTGTTGGGCCGTACGTGGTATTGGGCCTGCCGAGGTCGGGCCCAGACCGGAACAAGAGCCCCCCAAGTCGAAGCTCTGGGGAGAGAGCGAGGACTTAAGGTCGTTGTGTCGGGGGAGAGGTAACAGAGCGGGAGGTTCGTCGGGACTCGTGCACGGTGGGACGGCTACCCACGTGTCGGCGGCGACGGGGTGAAAGTAGACGAAGGGGCGCGACTGTCAGGCTGCCGCCACGTGTCGAGTGTTTAGCGGTCGTAGGGGCGACTACCCTATGTCATTAATGAGCCTAGCGTCGCTTCGAATCCCGCGCCGGGTTATAAATACGGGGGTCCCCGCTCATTTTATTACTTTTCAATCTGCTGTTGTGTCTGCGAAGCTCTGTCATCTCTGCTCGTCCGCCGCTTGCCGTTGATCGCCGCCGCATCGTTTGATCCTTTCCTCCGTTCGCCGCCGTTACAAGTGAGTTCTCATTTCTCTCCTCTTTTATTTCCGTCGTTTAATTGGAACGTGTGGTCGGGGCATGATGAATGCCCCGAGGAGGGACGCGAGACCCGCCGTATCTGGAGAACTTTCTGATGAGCGTCCCGGGGAGAATCGGCTTATTCCGATGAATGTCCCGAGGACGGGGGCTTTCTCCGATGAAGGCCCCGGGGACGAGTGCCTTTTCCGGTGAATGCCCCGGGTAGGCGCGCTTTTTCTGGTGACCGTCCCGAGGAGGGATGGCGGGTCGGATTTAGACGCCCCGAGGAGGGTAGACGGGGAGCGAGTGTTTGCTCGCCGTTTTCCGGCCTTTGTCGCCCTTTCACTTGACCTACGGTGGAAGGGTGGATTTGATCCTGGCTATCGAATTCACTGTTGTCCTCTGCTTTTCAGGTGTAGATGTTGGCTCTGGTACCGGGGATAATGGTCGAAGACAACGAACCCGAGGTTCCGGACTTTGACGACGAGCGCATTGCCCCGTCCGAGGAATGGGCGGACGAGGAGCCGCTTTCTACCCCGTCTTTTTTTGTGGCCGATGCGTCCGACGTGTACGCCACCGTCGAGGATACGCCTATAGGGGAGCCACAGCATTGGCAGGTGTACCGACCAAAGGAGCATCATCGTATCTGCTCGCGATATGGGCGGCGGATGTTCCCGATGCACGAGTTCTACTTTAAAGAGGCTCGGCTCCGGTTACCCTCAAGGGAGTCAATCTCCTATGTCTCAAGGAGCATCGAAGAGGCAGAGGTCCGAGGAGCCCCGGGGTGTGGTAGATCTGACGGTCGGTACGGCTGAGGAAGGTTATGTCGTCCCGCCCTGCCATCAGCATCCGGGCTATTTTCATGGTGCCCGTTCTCCTACTGTCTCCGCTGGGGAGGTGAAGGCTGTCTGTCCGGCCGATCGAGAGTCTCGTCGACGTGTTCTGGCGGAGAACTTGGCTGCAATGATGCGGACGTTCACGACGGCTCTTGTGCTGAACGAGGAGGGCTGCTCCGCTGCCGAGCTGTCTAAACTGCAGGGGGACCTTACCTTTATGCAGTCGCGATTGGCCAAGCTTACTGAGGAGTTGGAGAAGAGCCAGAAGGATGTTGCTGAGCAGCGAAAATGGGCAGAGGGCGCTGAGGGGAAGGTGACTTCGCTGGAGGAGAAGCTGAGGGAAGCGGCGGCCGAGGTGCAGGCGCTGAAGGTTCGCACGGAAGTCTTGGACAGCGCAGTTCGTCCGGCCGAGGACGAGACAGATGGAGATCAACGGTTAATCACTCGTGCTGACCTGATTGCCCGTATCCGGGTGCTGGAAAGTGACTGTCTGGAGGCTGTCGAGGTCGGATTCAAGAGCGCTGTTGAGCAGATTCAGGTCGCCAACCCCGGTGTCGCGCTGGCCGTGGATGGGATCGGGCCGTACCACGAGATCGTTGACGGGAAGGTGGTCGATCCCTATCTTGTTGTTCCTGAGGAGGATCCCGCGGTTGCTGATCGGGCGGACGAGGTAGCATGAGTTGTCGGGCCTGCGTGCTCGTTGTTTCTATGGCCTGCGTGCCGACGTTTGTGACATCTTTTTTTGGGCCTGCGTGCTCTGTTTTTGTAACATTGACTACTGGGTTGGTGCCCGCCTTTTGCTTAATATATTTTTTGTGGATTTTCTAAGTGTGCGCTTGGTATTTGCATGACGTTTATGTTCGTTTTTCGTATTTGTTTATTTGAATGCTTTTGAATGCTTTTAATGTGTATGATATTTCTTGTAAATTTTCTAAGTGTGCGCTCGGTATGTTCGGGTGTTAGCTCGACGATTTGTTACCGGTGGTGCAGGGAACTGGCCGGTTTGGCCGGCGACGTAGCCGGGCCGTTTCGGGGGTAGTTCTCCCCGGGGCGTGGACGTCCCATCGCGAGCTGGGTGTTCTGCCGTTTTTGGTACGGCGGCGGGGAATCTCGGTCGAGGTGTTCCCTGCCGAGCAAGGCCGTCTTCCCGCACACACGAGAGGCAGGGCTTGCTTCTTTTGGTCGCTAGTGGACGTGGGGGTGTGCGATGGTACCATTTCGCCCCCCCAGTGGTCGGGACGATGGGTTGTCGCGGGCAGTGTTCTAACTGTAGTACCACTTAAGCTTCGCGACGTTCCATGGTCGAGCTAGTTGTTCATCGTGCAGGTTTTCGAGGTAATAGGCCCCGTGCTCCGTTTTGTCCCGGACTCGGTAAGGGCCTTCCCAATTCGCAGTCAGTTTTCCCTCGTGGGGGTTTTTCTGTTTTCGGCATAGAACTAAATCGCCTGTGTGAAAGTCGCGTTTTAGGACTTTGTTGTTGTGGCGAAGTGTGACTTGTTGTTTCAGCCGGGCTTCGCGGAGGGCTGCCCCGGAGCGGATTTCTTCGACGAGGTAGAGTTCTTCTTGGAGGGTGCCGTCGTTGTCGTCGGTGCCCAGGGGAGCTTCCGTTCGTTGGGATGGTTCACGAATTTCGACCGGTATCACGGCCTCGGTTCCGTACGTGAGGCGAAATGGGGATTCCCTCGTGGTTGAGTGGGGGGTGGTGCGGTATGCCCAGAGGACGCTGTGGAGCTCCTCGACCCATGCTCGTTTGGTGTCGCCGAGTCGTCGTCGGAGTCCCCTGAGTATGACTCTGTTCGCCGATTCCGCCTGGCCGTTCGTCTGAGGGTGTTCGACCGAGGTGAAGTGGTGTTTGGTTCCGAGTTTGGTGACGAAGTCGCGGAAGTTTTTGTCTGTGAATTATGTGCCGTTGTCGGTGACGATGGCGAGTGGGACCCCGAATCTGGCGAGGATGTTGCGTTTGTAGAATCGGAGTATGTTGTGGGCGGTGATTTTGGCCAGAGCTTCGGCCTCGATCCACTTGGTGAAGTAGTCAACTCCCACGATGAGGTACTTGTTCTGGTAGGAACCTAGGGGGAAGGGACCGAGGATGTCCAGCCCCCACCAGGCGAACGGCCATGGAGATGAGAGGGGCGTGAGGTCGGTTGGGGGGCGAGGTGCATGTCCCCGTGTCGTTGACATTTATCACATCGTTTGACGTGTTCCTTCGCGTCGGATTGCATTGATGGCCAGTAATAGCCTGCGCGTAGGGCCTTTCGTGCTAGGGATCTTCTGCCGAGGTGCTGCGCATTGATGCCTTCGTGGATTTCCTCTAGAACGGCTGCGCTCTGGGACTTATCTATGCATTTGAGGAGTGGGATTGCGAAGCCTCGGCGGTACATTCGTCCTTCGAGGAGAATGTACGAGCATGCGCATCGTCTTGTTGCGCTGGCCTCTCCAGGGTTGGCCGGAAGGTGGTCGGTGCTGAGATAGGTGTGGAGCGGGGTCATCCAGCAGTCGGCATCCCCGACGACGTTTATGTCGAGGGGGGTGGCGGTCGCACTGGTACTTGGTTGCGACAAGATCTCTTGAATGACCGACTTGTGGCCGCCTCGCTTTTTGGTGCTTGCCAGTTTGGAGAGGATGCCGGCACGGGTGTTCTGCTCGCGAGGGACGTGCTGAATCTCTGCTGTGTCGAAACCTCGCAGTTTTTCGGTGATGAGCGTGAGGTATCCGGCGAGGGTGTCGTTTTTTGCTTGATATTCGCCTCGGACTTGTGAAGCGACTAGCTGGGAGTCCGTGTAGATTCAGATGTCCCTGGCTCCCAGGTCGGACGCCAGGCGAAGGCCGGCCAGAAACGCTTCGTACTCGGCCTGGTTGTTGGTCGTCGGGAATGCCAATGTGAGGGAGACTTCGATGACCGTTCCCTCGTCGTTGTCGAGGACGATGCCGGCGCCGCTTCCCGTGGAATTGGAGGAGCCATCCACAAAAATGGTCCAGAGGTGGTTCCTGGCGGTGGGGTCGGGCGGTGTTGTCATCTCGGTGCCGAAATCGGCCAAGGCTTGAGCCTTGACGACGTGCCAGCCCTCGTAGGTAATGTCGAACTCGGAGAGTTCTAGCAACCATTTCAGTATGCGTCCGGCCATGTCGGGGCGGCCGAGGAGCTGGCGGATGGGCTGATCTGTGCGGAGCACGATGGCGTGTGCGAGGAAATAATGTCGGAGTCGGCGTACTGCTGTTATGAGGGCCAGGGCGACCTTCTCGATCAGTTGGTATCGTACTTCTGGGCCGTGGAGAGCTTTGCTGGTAAAGCATATGGGCTTTTGGCCCTCTCCGGATTCGCTGACGAGGACGGCGCTGACGGCTTCGTTGGCTACGACCAGATATAAGTATAGGGTTTCGCCCGTCGTGGGGCGCGTCAGTACTGGTGGTTCGGATAGGACCCGTTTGAGGTGGCAAAGGGCTTTCTCACATTCGTCCGTCCATTCGAATTTGGTCTCCTTCCTGAGCAGTTTGAAAAACGGGAGGGCGTGTTGAGCCGACTTGGCGATGAATCGTGACAGGGAGGCGAGCACGCCGTTGACGGACTGGATGGCCTTCTTCGTGGTTGGCGTGGCGATATTGGAGAAGGCGTGACATTTGTCCGGATTGGCTTCGATCCCCCGTTCGGTTAAGTAGTAGCCGAGGAATTTACCGGCGCAGACGCCGAAGGTGCACTTCTCCGGGTTGAAACGCATGCGGCATGACCTTGCGGTCTCGAAGACCTTCCGGAGGTGTGCCGTGTGGTCGTCCTCCGTGCTGGATTTGACGATCATGTCGTCCATGTATACTTCGAGCATGTCTCCGATTTCGTCATGTAAGACGCGGTTCATCATCCGCTGGTATGTGGCCCCGGCGTTTTTGAGGCCGAAGGGCATCACGTTATAATAGTAATTGCCCGACACCGTCATGAAGGTCGTGGCTTGTTTATCATGTTCGGCCATCGGGATCTGATTGTATCCTGAGTACGCATCCATGAAGGACAAGAGCTTGAAGCCCGCGGAGCTATCGACGAGCTTGTCAATGTTGGGGAGGGGGTAGGCGTCCTTAGGACATGCCCGATTGAGATCAGTATAATCAAAACACATGCGTCATTTTCCATTATTCTTTTTAACGAGTACAACATTGGACAGCCAGGTTGAATACCGGGCTTCCGAAATAAAGTTTTCCTCTAAGAGGTCTTTTACAGCTTGTTCTGCCGCTGCCGATTTTTCGGGGGATTGGCGGCGCCGGCGTTGCACAACGGCCTTTGCGGTCGGGCTGATGGACAACTGGTGGCAGGCGACCTCGGGGTCAAGTCCCGGCATTTCCGCGGCGCTCCAGGCGAAGAGGTCGGCATTCTCACGGAGGCAGGCTTGGAGCTGTCGTTTCGCGAGGTCTGGGAGTCCGGCGCCTATCCTCACGGCTCTGCGCGTGTCTTCCCCGAGGGGGACAAGTTCGAATTCTCCGTCCGGGATGGGGCGCGCTTGGTGTGAGGGCTGCCCGTTGACTTCGCTGGTCTTTGTTTCATGGTCGAGTTCGCCGGTGAAGCGACTGTCGAGCTCAACGGATCCGACCAGCTCCGTTGGTTCGCCCTTTGGCGTCGTGCTTGACGTTTTCTTCTTGGTCGCTGGGGCGATGGAGTCTAGGCCTTTCAGCGCGGCTTCGAAACATCTTCGGGCGGCCTCGATGTCTCCGTTGAGGGTCACCACGGCTCCCCTTCTTGTGTAGTATTTCATCTTCAGGTGGACGGTGGAGGGTACCGCGGTGAGTTCTGCTATCGTCGTCCTGCCCAGGATGCAGTTATAGAGGGATGGGCATTCGATGACTAAGAAACGGATGCTGATGTCCCTGGCTATTTCCTCTTCTCCGAAGGTGACTTTCAATTCCATGTATCCCCAAGGTCTCGTCGTCGTCCCGTTGAACCCCTGAAGGTCGGAGCCTACGTAGGGAGAAAGGTTGGATTCGTCGAGCTGGAGAGTTGTGAACAGGTGTGAGTACATGATGTCAACCGAGCTCCCGCCGTCGATGAGGAGGCGCCTGACGTCGAAGTTTGCCATTCGGGCACGTATGAGCAAGGGAATGTTGGAATTGGGGGATCCCCCGGGGAGTTCCTCGAGGTAAAATGTGATCGGGTTGGAGCGGCCTCGGAATTTGTCGAGCGTGCTCATTTTGCTGGAGTTGTTCGCGATGAGTTCGTCGAATTTTCTTTTCACGGATCCTATGGACAGACTCCTCGTGGCTCCATCGGAGATGACCATGGCTCTGGGGAAGTATTCCCACCGGCTGGTTGGCCGGATTGGCTCGTCGATTAGGTCGGGCCCTTCGGGGATACCGAATTCTCTGCCCGCAAACCAATCTTCGGGGCGGCTGACGCACAACGCGACCTGGAGCATGCTGTTGTCCTCTGGAGAGGGAAGTTCCTCGACTTTCTTGGCTTCTGGAGCCTCTGGCCTAGGTGGTTCGCCTCCTCGGGTGTATCGCTTCAGGTGCCCGTCTTTGATCAGAATTTCGATCGCATCTTTGAGATGGATGCAGTCTTCTGTCACGTGCCCGTGGCTCCTGTGGAATCGGCAGTATTTCGACTTGTCCACGTTGGGTTTGGGGGGTGTTGGCCACGGAAAACGGACACCTCCCTGCACGAACTCGGTTTTAGCGCATTCGGCCAGTATGCGCTCGCGTGAAGCGACCAGGGCTGTGTATTCTGTGAATCTGTCGGTCGGGCCGCGCGGTTCGCGTTGTTCGCGGGGTTCGCGGGGGCGATCTTCTCGACGGCGGTCTCCTCCTCGTCGATGGCTCGAGGCTCCGTCGTCTCGGTGCCCGCGGGGGGCCTCCCTGTCTCGAGTGTCGCAAGCGGAGTTGGCCGCCTATGTTTCCTCGAATCAAATGTAATGCGCGGCTCTGTCGAGGAAATCTTGGAGGGATGTTGGCCGGTGTATGCCTACGGCCTCGTAGAACTTGGAGTCGTGGCGCAGGCCTTGTTCCATTAAGTAGCGCTTCATTTCGTCGGACGTGGTCACCTGCACTGCTTCCCGAGTGAACCTTTCGATGTATTTTCGGAGAGGTTCGTCGGGGCCTTGGATGATCGCCCCGAGGACTGCTTCTGTCTTCGGGTGGCGTCGGGACGCCGTAAAGTGTTTGGAGAACAGGTCCTTCAAGACCCTCCAGGATGTAACTGATTCCGGCTCCAGACTTTTATACCAGGTCATAGCGCCTTTCCTCAGAGTCGTCGGGAAGAGTCTGCATTTGATAGCTCCCCGGACGTTTCGGTAGTCGAGCATAACCTCGATGTCTTCCAGGTGATCGTCCGGGTCGGAGGTGCCGTCGTATGTCGACAGCGTCGGTGGTTTCTCCATCCCTTGGGGTATGGGGGCAGCCATGATTTCTCGGGACAGCGGGGTGCGGTAATCGTCTTCGTCGCTGTGCGCTGGGGATCGATGGGGAGAAGCGCCGTTCAAGGCGAGCCCCTGGTTTCGGGTTCTCGACCTCCTGCCTGAGTTCTCGCCTCGGGGGTCTTCGGTCGAGATCGCCGCGGCGTTTTGGTTCCTCACGCGAACGTGTCTTGCTGGGGATCTGGTGCGTTCTCGTGCCACCTGCGGGCGGTGTCTCTCCAGCCGCGGCCGGCGGTTTCTGGGTCGAGGTGAGGGGCTCCTCGAACCTCCGTTCTGGTCTTCCCGCGGGGGGTACCTCGGAGGGACGATGCGTTCTAATGCCCCAATTCTCGCATTTTGTTGGAACAGCAGCTGGTTCGTCTGGTTGATGGTCGTAAAGAGAGCGGCCACCGTTGGGTCCGCTCCCGCCGGGATGGGGACGGGATGGAATGCTGGCGGGCTCGGGGGCCGGAGGTCGACCTGAAGGGGCCGCTCCGCGGATGACGGCGAAGCAGTTTGACCGTCCCTTTCGTCGGTTTCCGCCGGACGCGTCGTTTCTCTCTGCTTGTTCCCGTTGGTGGCAACGTTGAGCACGGGGTCGTGTGGAGTGCCGTCGCGGTGTGGACTAGCCATGATCGGGGAGGTTTGGTGAAACTTTTGGTTTTCTGCTCGGAGTAACGGGGAAGTTTCAATTTCCCACAGACAGCGCCACTGATCTGACCTGATCAGGAGGGGATCACGGTCTGGCCACACAATGTTGGGCTGCTACCTGTTCACCGGTGATGAGGAGGAGGAGGGGGGTGTACCTGCAAGACACTCTGATGCCAAAGTAAGAAATTGGGCAGAGCGGGAGCAAAAGTACAGAAAGGGGCAAGATGTGAATTACCTGACCCTCTTGAGGAAGAGGGTATTTATAGAGAGACCCCAGCGCTGGGCCAATGGTCATTTGAGCTGGACTGGATGACCAGGCCCAACCCTAATGACTGCTAGGGCTTACGTGGCGTAGTGAAGACCAGGACGTGGTCTTCGCCCTAGTCCAACCGCTCCTAGATCTCCGGAAAGTGGGTTTGACCTGCTCTTTCGGAGGTGGGTAGTTGGTTGATGACGTGTCCCCGCGGAGGGGAGCACGTGGAGAACGTGCACCGGGAATGTTGTTCTCCCCGCGGAGGGGAGCTCGCGAGGTGCCCCGGAGCGCGTTGTTCTCCCCGCGGAGGGGAGGAACCAAGGCCGCGCTTTGATGCGCCGGGGTCGGTTCTGTTCGGCTGGTAAGAGGGACGACGAGCTGCTGTTGGATGCGCTGCTTGTGTACGGTGGCATGCTCTGCTCGTCTCGCGGGACGCACGTGCCCGGCGTGCCCGATTCTCCTGTTGGGCCGTACGTGGTATTGGGCCTGCCGAGGTCGGGCCCAGACCGGAACAATATATATATATTGCTCTGTCCCGTTCATCACACGGGGTCGGCCCAATCCATCTCTCCGTCGTGGAGGGCCTAGCTCATTGATCAGTTGTCGCTCGCGGATCAAAACGAGTGTTTTTGATGAAAACGTAATACGACGACAATTCAACTCGGATATCGTCTCAAGGATTCTTTTATGTGATTAATCTACCAAATTCGAAATGGAGGGGGAGTTGGTTTTGTTTCTGATCGGATAAATAAAGAAAATGCAATTAAGCGGTTAAAATAAGTGATTATCAAAATAAGTCAATCTACTGTTTTCGGTTCCGGCTTATCACGGGTTTCTACCTTACCCATTTCCTAAGCGATTTCGATCTCTATTCGATTCCTATGTCAATTAACAAGCGCAAAAGACATAAACTAGATTAACAATCCTATATTCCAAATTAAGCAAACGGATTAAGTTTTCGTGAATTAAGCAAACACGAATTATAAACGCGAATTAACGACAAAGCGACGTAACGACGAATAAAAGCTAAGGATGCAATCATACGAATTTAATAAAAACAATTCTATAAACTAACAGATTAAGCAAATGCAATTCATAGAATAGTTTTTAAAGAGAAACGAATTAGATTGATAAAGTAAAAACCTCAAAGCGTTGGAACGCGATTACAGCAAAATGACTCTAAGGAATTAGCTCTCCATGGTTCTCTCAAAGCTCCGAATGTATTTTTCGTGAAAATGTAACTAGGTGAACAGTAACACGAGTATTTTTCCTTTAAAAAGAAAGCAAATTCGGGTCATAACCCAACTGGGTCGAAAACATAACCCACGCCCAATACATGACCCAACACTAAAATAAAATTCTAATGCAGTAATTTCAAACGGAATTCTGGAATTTTGGGCTCCGAATCTGACTTCGACTCCAACACGAAAGTCGTAGCTCTCCCTCTTAGCTTTCCGGCGAATTTTAGAACACCTCAAACGGATTTCCGGAACTCCAGTTATGATCGTTTCCGTGCAGACTGCTAAAGCTGAAAAATAAGTGCGGAAATCAAATTAAGCCAAAAATAAAATAAAATATAAAAAAAAAATAAAACATAAAAATAATCAAGATAAAGTAAAGAAATGCCTAAGTAAAAATATAGGAGAAAGTGCATAAATATGCACTGATCACTCATCACGCTGGGAGCGCTTAAGCGTCTCCCCATGGACACAAACCTTAGGATCTATGACATTTTGATATTAATGATTATAGGAATACCTTAACGAATATAATGAGAAAGATTTTTAGACAATGGCAACGATAATTCTAAAATACAAAAGTGTACAGACAAGTGTTTGACACTGGTTGGCTTGTGGATTTTTCTCAACCGGTACTCGTAATGTCTTGAAAACTCTTCGAATGGGGATAAAAAGAGATAATCTTCTTATAGGATGATATATTTGTGATCATAGTCTATATATAGAATGATAATCATTTAGAAGTCTCATTATTTCGAAATGGATTATCTTGACATCCACTTATATTTAAGCACATATTCAATTAAATAATTAATTATTAAATATAATTAATTATTTTATTTACTTACTCAACCGATTAAGATTCTTACATATATATATATATATATATATATATATATATATATATATATATATATATATATATATATATATATATATATATATATATATATATATATATATATATATATATATATATATATATATATATATATATATATATATATATATATATATATATATATATATATATATATATATATATATATATATATATATATATATATATATATATATATAATATATATATATATATATATATATATATATATATATATATATATATATATATATATATATATATATATATATATATATATATATATATATATATATATATATATATATATATATATATATATATATATATATATATATATATATATATATATATATATATATATATATATTGCTCTGTCCCGCTCATCACACGGGGTCGGCCCAATCCATCTCTCCGTCGTGGAGGGCCTAGCTCATTGATCAGTTGTCGCTCGCGGATCAAAACGAGTGTTTTTGATGAAAACGTAATACAGCGACAATTCAACTCGGATATCGTCTCAAGGATTCTTTTATGTGATTAATCTACCAAATTCGAAATGGAGGGGGAGTTGGTTTGGTTTCTGGTCGGATAAATAAAGAAAATGCAATTAAGAGGTTAAAATAAGTGATTATCAAAATAAGTCAATCTACTGTTTTCGGTTCCGGCTTATCACGGGTTTCTACCTTACCAATTTCCTAAGCGATTTCGATCTCTATTCGATTCCTATGTCAATTAACAAGCGCAAAAGACATAAACTAGATTAACAATCCTATATTCCAAATTAAGCAAACGGATTAAGTTTTCGTGAATTAAGCAAACACGAATTATAAACGCGAATTAACGACAAAGCGACGTAACGACAAATAAAAGCTAAGGATGCAATCATACGAATTTAATCAAAACAATTCTATAAACTAACAGATTAAGCAAAAGCAATTCATAGAATAGTGTTTAAAGAGAAACGAATTAGATTGATAAAGTAAAAACCTCAAAGCGTTGGAACGCGATTACAGCAAAATGACTCTAAGGAATTAGCTCTCCATGGTTCTCTCAAAGCTCCGAATGTATTTTTCGTGAAAATGTAACTAGGTGAACAGTAACACGAGTATTTTTCCTTTAAAAAGAAAGCAAATTCGGGTCATAACCCAACTGGGTCGAAAACATAACCCACGCCCAATACATGACCCAACACTAAAATAAAATTCTAATGCAGTAATTTCAAACGGAATTCTGGAATTTTGGGCTCCGAATCTGACTTCGACTCCAACACGAAAGTCGTAGCTCTCCCTCTTAGCTTTCCGGCGAATTTTAGAACACCTCAAACGGATTTCCGGAACTCCAGTTATGATCGTTTCCGTGCAGACTGCTAAAGCTGAAAAATAAGTGCGGAAATCAAATTAAGCCAAAAATAAAATAAAATATAAAAAAAAAATAAAACATAAAAATAATCAAGATAAAGTAAAGAAATGCCTAAGTAAAAATATAGGAGAAAGTGCATAAATATGCACTGATCACTCATCACGCTGGGAGCGCTTAAGCGTCTCCCCATGGACACAAACCTTAGGATCTATGACATTTTGATATTAATGATTATAGGAATACCTTAACGAATATAATGAGAAAGATTTTTAGACAATGGCAACGATAATTCTAAAATACAAAAGTGTACAGACAAGTGTTTGACACTGGTTGGCTTGTGGATTTTTCTCAACCGGTACTCGTAATGTCTTGAAAACTCTTCGAATGGGGATAAAAAGAGATAATCTTCTTATAGGATGATATATTTGTGATCATAGTCTATATATAGAATGATAATCATTTAGAAGTCTCATTATTTCGAAATGGATTATCTTGACATCCACTTATATTTAAGCACATATTCAATTAAATAATTAATTATTAAATATAATTAATTATTTTATTTACTTACTCAACCGATTAAGATTCTTACATATATATATATATATATATATATATATATATATATATATATATATATATATATATATATATATATATATATATATATATATATATATATATATATATATATATATATATATATATATATATATATATATATATATATATATATATATATATATATATATATATATATATATATATATATATATATATATATATATATATATATATATATATATATATATATATATATATATATATATATATATATTGCTCTGTCCCGCTCATCACACGGGGTCGGCCCAATCCATCTCTCCGTCGTGGAGGGCCTAGCTCATTGATCAGTTGTCGCTCGCGGATCAAAACGAGTGTTTTTGATGAAAACGTAATACAGCGACAATTCAACTCGGATATCGTCTCAAGGATTCTTTTATGTGATTAATCTACCAAATTCGAAATGGAGGGGGAGTTGGTTTGGTTTCTGGTCGGATAAATAAAGAAAATGCAATTAAGAGGTTAAAATAAGTGATTATCAAAATAAGTCAATCTACTGTTTTCGGTTCCGGCTTATCACGGGTTTCTACCTTACCAATTTCCTAAGCGATTTCGATCTCTATTCGATTCCTATGTCAATTAACAAGCGCAAAAGACATAAACTAGATTAACAATCCTATATTCCAAATTAAGCAAACGGATTAAGTTTTCGTGAATTAAGCAAACACGAATTATAAACGCGAATTAACGACAAAGCGACGTAACGACAAATAAAAGCTAAGGATGCAATCATACGAATTTAATCAAAACAATTCTATAAACTAACAGATTAAGCAAAAGCAATTCATAGAATAGTGTTTAAAGAGAAACGAATTAGATTGATAAAGTAAAAACCTCAAAGCGTTGGAACGCGATTACAGCAGAATGACTCTAAGGAATTAGCTCTCCATGGTTCTCTCAAAGCTCCGAATGTATTTTTCGTGAAAATGTAACTAGGTGAACAGTAACACGAGTATTTTTCCTTTAAAAAGAAAGCAAATTCGGGTCATAACCCAACTTGGACGAAAACATAACCCAGGCCCATTACATGACCCAACACTAAAATAAAATTCTAATGCAGTAACTTCAAACGGAATTCTGGAATTTTAAGCTCCGAATCTGACTTCGACTCCAACACGAAAGTCGTAGGTCTCTCTCTTAGCTTTCCGGCGAATTTTAGAACGCCTCAAACGGATTTCCCGAACTCCAGTTATGATCGTTTCTGTGCAGACTGCTAAAGCTGAAAAATAAGTGCGGAAATCAAATTAAGCCAAAAATAAAATAAAATATAAAAACAAAATAAAACATAAAAATAATCAAGATAAAGTAAAGAAATGCCTAAGTAAAAATATAGGAGAAAGTGCATAAATATGCACTGATCACTCATCACGCTGGGAGCGCTTAAGCGTCTCCCCATGGACACAAACCTTTAGATCTATGACATTTTGATATTAATGATTATAGGAATACCTTAACGAATATAATGAGAAAGATTTTTAGACAATAACAACGATAATTCTAAAATACAAAAGTGTACAGACAAGTGTTTGACACTGGTTGGCTTGTGGATTTTTCTCAATCGGTACTCGTAATGTCTTGAAAACTCTTCGAATGGGGATAAAAAGAAATAATCTTCTTATAGGATGATATATTTGTGATCATAGTCTATATATAGAATGATAATCATTTAGAATTCTCATTATTTCGAAATGGATTATCTTGACATCCACTTATATTTAAGCACATATTCAATTAAATAATTAATTATAAATATAATTAATTATTTTATTTACTTACTCAACCGATTAAGATTCTTATATATATATATATATATATATATATATATATATATATATATATATATATATATATATATATATATATATATATATATATATATATATATATATATATATATATATATATATATATATATATATATATATATATATATATATATATATATATATATATAATATATATATATATATATATATATATATATATATATATATATATATATATATATATATATATATATATATATATATATATATATATATATATATATATATATAATATATATATATATATATATATATATATATATATATATATATATATATATATATATATATATATATATATATATATATATATATATATATATATATATATATATATATATATATATATATATATATATATATATATATATATATATATATATTGCTCTGTCCCGCTCATCACACGGGGTCGGCCCAATCCATCTCTCCGTCGTGGAGGGCCTAGCTCATTGATCAGTTGTCGCGCGCGGATCAAAACGAGTGTTTTTGATGAAAACGTAATACAACGACAATTCAACTCGGATATCGTCTCAAGGATTCTTTTATGTGATTAATCTACCAAATTCGAAATGGAGGGGGAGTTGGTTTGGTTTCTGATCGGATAAATAAAGAAAATCCAATTAAGCGGTTAAAATAAGTGATTATCAAAATAAGTCAATCTACTGTTTTCGGTTCCGGCTTATCACGGGTTTTCTACCTTACCAATTTCCTAAGCGATTTCGATCTCTATTCGATTCCTATGTCAATTAACAAGCGCAAAAGACATAAACTAGATTAACAATCCTATATTCCAAATTAACCAAACGGATTAAGTTTTCGTGAATTAAGCAAACACGAATTATAAACGTGAATTAACGACAAAGCGACGTAACGACGAATAAAAGCTAAGGATGCGATCATACGAATTTAATCAAAACAATTCTATAAACTAACAGATTAAGCAAAAGCAATTCATAGAATAGTGTTTAAAGAGAAACGGATTAGATTGATAAAGTAAAAACCTCAAAGCGTTGGAACGCGATTACAGCAGAATGACTCTAAGGAATTAGCTCTCCATGGTTCTCTCAA
>OZ012736.1:135594127-135623953 GCA_963859935.3 Lathyrus sativus | reverse complement strand
TTGGAGTCGAATTCAGATTCGGAGCCCAAAATTCCAGAATTCCGTTTGAAGTTACTGCATTAGAATTTTATTTTAGTGTTGGGTCATGTATTGGGTCTGGGTTATGTTTTTGACCCAGTTGGGTTATGACCCGAATTTGCTTTCTTTTTAAAGGAGAAAAATACTCGTGTTACTGTTCACCTAGTTACATTTTCACGAAAAATACAGTCGGAGCTTTGAAAGAACCACGGAGAGCTAATTCCTAAGAGTCATTCTGCTGTAGTCGCGTTCCAACGCTTTGAGGTTTTTACTTAATCAATCTAATTCGTTCTCTTTAAACACTATTCTATGAATTGCTTTTGCTTAATCTGTTAGTTTATAGAATTGTTTGATTAAATTCGTATAATTGCATCCTTAGCTTTTATTCGTCGTTACGTCGCTTTGTCGTTAATTCGCGTTTATAATTCGTGTTTGCTTAATTCACGAAAACTTAATCCGTTTGCTTAATTTGGAATATAGGATTGTTAATCTAGTTTATGTCTTTTGCGCTTGTTAATTGACATAGGAATCGAATAGAGATCGAAATCGCTTAGGAAATTGGTAAGGTAGAAACCCGTGATAAGCCGGAACCGAAAACAGTAGATTGACTTATTTTGATAATCACTTATTTTAACCGCTTAATTGCATTTTCTTTATTTATCCGATCAGAAACCAAACCAACTCCCCCTCCATTTCGAATTTGGTAGATTAATCACATAAAAGAATCCTTGAGACGATATCCGAGTTGAATTGTCGCTGTATTACGTTTTCATCAAAAACACTCGTTTTGATCCGCGAGCGACAACTGATCAATGAGTTAGGCCCTCCACGACCTGGCCCGACCTCGGCAGGCCCAATACCACGTACGGCCAACAGGCGAATCGGGCACGCCGGGCACGTGCGTCCCGCGAGACGAGCAGAAGCATGCCACCGGACACAAGCAGCGCATCCAACAGCAGTTCGTCGTCCTCTTACCAGCCGAACAGAACCGACCCCGGCGCATCAAAGCGCGGCCTTGGTTCCTCCCCTCCGCGGGGAGAACAACGCGCTCCGGGGCACCTCACGAGCTCCCCTCCGCGGGGAGAACAACGTGCCCGGTGCACGTTCTCCACGTGCTCCCCTCCGCGGAGACACGTCATCAACCAACTGCCCACCTCCGAAAGAGCAGGTCAAAACCACTTTCCGGAGATCTAGGAGCGGTTGGACTAGGGCGAAGACCACGTCCTGGTCTTCACTACGCCACGTAAGCCCTAGCAGTCATTAGGGTTGGGCCTGGTCATCCAGTCCAGCTCAAATGACCGTTGGCCCAGCGCTGGGGTCTTCCTATAAATACCTTCTTCCTCAAGAGGGTCAGGTAATTCACATCTTGCCCCTTTCTGTACTTTTGCTCCCGCTCTGCCCAATTTCTTACTTTGGCATCGGAGTGTCTTGCAGGTACACCCGCTCCTCCTCCTCATCACCGGTGAACAGGTAGCAGCCCAACAGTGTGTGGCCAGACCGTGATCCCCTCCTGATCAGGTCAGATCAGTGGCGCCGTCTGTGGGAAATTGAAACTTCCCCGTTACTCCGAGCAGAAAACCAAAAGTTTCACCAAACCTCCCCGATCATGGCTAGTCCACACCGTGACGGCACTCCACACGACCTCGTGCTCAACATCGCCACCAACGGGAACAAGCAGACAGGAACGACGCGTCCGGCGGAAACCGACGAAAGGGACGGTCAAACTGCTTCGCCGTCATCCGCGGAGCGGCCCCTTCAGGTCGACCTCCGACCCAACGGTGGCCGCTCTCTTTACGGCCATCAACCAGACGAACCAGCTGCTGTTCCAACAAAATGCGAGAATTGGGGAATTAGAACGCATCGGCCCTCCGAGGTACCCCCCGCGGGAAGACCAGAACGGAGGTTCGAGGAGCCCCTCACCTCGACCCAGAAACCGCCGGCCGCGGCTGGAGAGACACCGCCCGCAGGTGGCACGAGAACGCACCAGATCCCAGCAAGACACGTTCGCGTGAGGAACCAAAACGTCGCGGCGATCCCGACCGAAGACCCCCGAGGCGAGAACTCAGGCAGGAGGTCGAGAACCCGAAACCAGGGGCTCGCCTTGAACGGCGCTTCTCCCCATCGATCCCCGGCGCACAGCGACGAAGACGATTACCGCACCCCGCTGTCCCGAGAAATCATGGCTGCCCCCATACCCCAAGGGATGGAGAAACCACCGACGCTGTCGACATACGACGGCACCTCCGACCCGGACGATCACCTGGAAGACATCGAGGCTATGCTCGACTACCGAAACGTCCGGGGAGCTATCAAATGCAGACTCTTCCCGACGACTCTGAGGAAAGGCGCTATGACCTGGTATAAAAGTCTGGAGCCCGAATCAGTTACGTCCTGGAGGGTCTTGAAGGACCTGTTCTCCAAACACTTTACGGCGTCCCGACGCCACCCGAAGACAGAAGCAGTCCTCGGGCGATCATCCAAGGCCCCGACGAACCTCTCCGAAAATACATCGAAAGGTTCACTCGGGAAGCAGTGCAGGTGACGACGTCCGACGAAATGAAGCGCTACTTAATGGAACAAGGCCTGCGCCACGACTCCAAGTTCTACGAGGCCGTAGGCATACACCCGGCCAACATCCCTCCAAGATTCCTCGACAGATCCGCGCATTACATTTGATTCGAGGAAACACAGACGGCCAACTCCGCTCGCGACACTCGAGACAGGGAGGCCCCCCGCGGGCACCGAGACGACGGAGCCTCGAGCCATCGACGAGGAGGAGACCGCCGTCGAGAAGATCGCCCCGACGAACCCCGCGAACAACGCGAACCGCGCGGCCCGACCGACAGATTCACAGATACACAACCCTGGTCGCTTCACGCGAGCGCATACTGGCCGAATGCTCTAAAACCGAGTTCGTGCAGGGAGGTGTCCGTTTTTCGTGGCCAACACCCCCCAAACCCAACGTGGACAAGTCGAAATACTGCCGATTCCACAGGAGCCACGGGCACGTGACAGAAGACTGCATCCATCTCAAAGATGCGATCGAAATTCTGATCAAAGACGGGCACCTGAAGCGATACACCCGAGGAGGCGAACCACCTAGGCCAGAGGCTCCAGAAGCCAAGAAAGTCGAGGAACTTCCCTCTCCAGAGGACAACAGCATGCTCTAGGTCGCGTTGTGCGTCAGCCGCCCCGAAGATTGGTTCGCGGGCAGAGAATTCGGTATCCCCGAAGGGCCCGACCTAATCGACGAGCCAATCCGGCCAACCAGCCGGTGGGAATACTTCCTCAGAGCCATGGTCATCTCCGATGGAGCCACGAGGAGTTTGTCCATAGGATCCGTGAAAAGAAAATTCGACGAACTCATCGCGAACAACTCCGGCAAAATGAGCACGCTCGACAAATTCCGAGGCCGCTCCAACCCGATCACATTTTACCTCGAGGAACTCCCCGGGGGATCCCCCAATTCCAACATATCCTTGCTCATACGTGCCCGAATGGAAAACTTCGACGTCAGGCGCCTCCTCGTCGACGGCGGGAGATCGGTTGACATCATGTACTCACACCTGTTCACAACTCTCCAGCTCGACGAATCCAACCTTTCTCCCTACGTAGGCTCCGACCTTCAGGGGTTCAACGGGACGACGACGAGACCTTGGGGATACGTGGAATTGAAAGTCACCTTCGGAGAAGAGGAAATAGCCAGGGACATCAGCATCCGTTTCTTAGTCATCGAATGCCCATCCCTCTATAACTGCATCCTGGGCAGGACGACGATAGCAGAACTCACCGCGGTACCCTCCACCGTCCACCTGAAGATGAAATACTACACAAGAAGGGGAGCCGTGGTGACCCTCAACGGAGACATCGAGGCCGCCCGAAGATGTTTCGAAGCCGCGCTGAAAGGCCTAGACTCCATCGCCCCAGCGACCAAGAAGAAAACGTCAAGCACGACGCCAAAGGGCGAACCAACGGAGCTGGTCGGATCCGTTGAGCTCGACAGTCGCTTCACCGGCGAACTCGACCACGAAACAAAGACCAACGAAGTCAACGGGCAGCCCTCACACCCAGCGCGCCCCATCCCGGACGGAGAATTCGAACTCATCCCCCTCGGGGAAGACACACGCAGAGCCGTGAGGATAGGCGCGGACTCCCAGACCTCGCGAAACGACAGCTCCAAGCCTGCCTCCGCGAGAATGCCGACCTCTTCGCCTGGAGCGCCGCAGAAATGCCGGGACTTGACCCCGAGGTCGCCTGCCACCAGCTGTCCATCAGCCCGACCGCAAAGGCCGTTGTGCAACGCCGGCGCCGCCAATCCCCCGAAAAATCGGCAGCGGCCGAACAAGCTGTAAAAGACCTCTTAGAGGCAAACTTTATTTCGGAAGCCCAGTATTCAACCTGGCTGTCCAATGTGTGTTGATTATACTGATCTCAATCGGGCATGTCCTAAGGACGCCTACCCCCTCCCCAACATTGACAAGCTCGTCGATAGCTCCGCAGGCTTCAAGCTCTTGTCCTTCATGGACGCATACTCAGGATACAATCAGATCCCGATGGCCGAACATGATAAACAAGCCACGGCCTTCATGACGGCGTCGGGCAATTACTATTATAACGTGATGCCCTTCGGCCTCAAAAACGTCGGGGCCACATACCAGCGGATGATGAACCGCGTCTTCATGACGAAATCGGAGACATGCTCGAAGTATACATGGACGACATGATCGTCAAATCCAGCACGGAGGACGACCACACGGCACACCTCCGGAAGGTCTTCGAGACCGCAAGGTCATGCCGCATGCGTTTCAACCCGGAGAAGTGCACCTTCGGCGTCTGCGCCGGTAAATTCCTAGGCTACTACTTAACCGAACGGGGGATCGAAGCAATCCGGACAAATGTCACGCCTTCTCCAATATCGCCACGCCAACCACGAAGAAGGCCATCCAGTCCGTCAACGGCGTGCTCGCCTCCCTGTCACGATTCATCGCCAAGTCGGCTCAACACGCCCTCCCGTTTTCAAACTGCTCAGAAAGGAGACCAAATTCGAATGGACGGATGAATGTGAGAAAGCCTTTGCCACCTCAAACGCGTCCTATCCGAACCACCAGTACTGACGCGCCCCACGACGGGCGAAACCCTATACTTATATCTGGTCGTAGCCAACGAAGCCGTCAGCGCCGTCCTCGTCAGCGAATCCGGAGAGGGCCAAAAGCCCATATGCTTTACCAGCAAAGCTCTCCACGACCCAGAAGTACGATACCAACTGATCGAGAAGGTCGCCCTGGCCCTTATAACAGCAGCACGCCGACTCCGACATTATTTCCTCGCACACGCCATCGTGCTCCGCACCGATCAACCCATCCACCAGCTCCTCGGCCGCCCCGACATGGTCGGACGCATGCTGAAATGGTCGCTAGAACTCTCCTAGTTCGACATTACCTACGAGGGCCGGCACGTCGTCAAGGCTCAAGCCTTGGCTGATTTCGTCGCCGAGATGACCACACCGCCCGACCCCACCGCCAGGAACCACCTCTGGACCATTTTTGTGGATGGCTCCTCCAATTCCACGGGAAGCGGCACCGGCATCGTCCTCGACAACGACGAGGGAACGGTCATTGAAGTCTCCCTCAAACTGGCATTCCCGACGACCAACAACCAGGCCAAGTACGAAGCATTTCTGGCCGGCCTTCGCCTGGCGTCCGACCTGGGAGCCAGGGACATCTGAATCTACACGGACTCCCAGCTAGTCGCTTCACAAGTCCGAGGCGAATATCAAACAAAAAACGACACCCTCGCCGGATACCTCGCGCTCATCACCGAAAAACTGCGAGGTTTCGACACAGCAGAGATTCAGCACGTCCCTCGCGAGCAGAACACCCGCGCCGACATCCTCTCCAAACTGGCAAGCACCAAAAAGCGAGGCGGCCACAAGTCGGTCATTCAAGAGATCTTGTCGCAACCAAGTACCAGTGCGACCACCACCCCCCTCGACATAAACGTCGTCGGGGATGCCGACTGCTGGATGACCTGCTCCCACACCTATCTCGGCACCGGCCACCTTACGGCCAACCCTGGAGAGGCCAGCGCAACAAGACGACGCGCATGCTCATACGTTCTCCTCGAAGGACGACTGTACCGCCGAGGCTTCACAATCCCACTCCTCAAATGCATAGATAAGTCCCAGAGCGCAGCCGTTCTAGAGGAAATCCACGAAGGCATCAACACGCAGCACCTCGGCGGAAGATCCCTAGCACGAAAGGCCCTACGCGCAGGCTATTACTGGCCATCAATGCAATCCGACGCGAAGGAACACGTCAAACGATGTGATAAATGTCAACGACACGGGGACATGCACCTCGCCCCCCCAACCGACCTCACGCCCCTCTCATCTCCATGGTCGTTCGCCTGGTGGGGGCTGGACATCCTCGGTCCCTTCCCCCTAGGTTCCTACCAGAACAAGTACCTCATCGTGGGAGTTGACTACTTCACCAAGTGGATCGAGGCCGAAGCTCTGGCCAAAATCACCGCCCACAACATACTCCGATTCTACAAACACAACATCCTCGCCAGATTCGGGGTCCCACTCGCCATCGTCACCGACAACGGCACATAATTCACAGACAAAAACTTCCGCGACTTCGTCACCAAACTCGGAACCAAACACCACTTCACCTCGGTCGAACACCCTCAGACGAATGGCCAGGCGGAATCGGCGAACAGAGTCATACTCAGGGGACTCCGACGACGACTCGGCGACGCCAAACGAGCATGGGTCGAGGAGCTCCACAGCGTCCTCTGGGCATACCACACCACCCCCCACTCAACCACGGGGGAATCCCCATTTCGCCTCACGTACGGAACCGAGGCCGTGATACCGGTCGAAATTCGTGAACCATCCCGACGAACGGAAGCTCCCCTAGGCACCGACGACAACGACTGCGCCCTCCAAGAAGAACTCGACCTCGTCGAAGAAATCCACTCCGGGGCAGCCCTCCGTGAAGCCCGGCTGAAACAACAAGTCACACTTCGCCACAACAACAAAGTCCTAAAACGCGACTTTCACACAGGCGATTTAGTTCTACGCCGAAACCAGAAAGACCCCCACGAGGGAAAACTGGCTGCGAACTGGGAAGGCCCTTACCGAGTCCGGGACAAAACGGAGCACGGGGCCTATTACCTCGAAAACCTGCACGATGAACAACTAGCTCGACCATGGAACGCCGCGAAGCTTAAGCGGTACTACAATTAGAACACTGCCCGCGACGACCCATTGTCCCGACCACTGGGGGGCGACATGGTACCATCGCACACCCCCACGTCCACTAGCGACAGAAAGAAGCAAGCCCTGCCTCTCGTGTGCGCGGGCAGACGACCTTGCTCGACAGGGAACACCTCGAACGAGATTCCCCGCCGCCGTACCAAAAACGGCAGGACACCCAGCTCGCGATGGGACGTCCACGCCCCGGGGAGAACTACCCCCGAAATGGCCCGGCTACGTCGCCGGCCAAACCGGCCAGTTCCCTGCACCACCGGTAACAAATCGTCGAGCTAACACCCGAACATACCGAGCGCACACTTAGAAAATTTACAAGAAATATCATACACATTAAAAGCATTCAAAAGCATTCAAATAAACAAATACGAAAAACGAACATAAACGTCATGCAAATACCGAGCACACACTTAGAAAATCCACAAAAAATATATTAAGCAAAAGGCGGGCACCAGCCCAGTAGTCAATGTTACAAAAACAGAGCACGCAGGCCCAAAAAAAGATGTCACAAACGTCGGCACGCAGGCCATAAAAACAACGAGCACGTAGGCCCGACAACTCATGCTACCTCGTCCGCCCGATCAGCAACCGCGGGATCCTCCTCAGGAACAACAAGATAGGGATCGACCACCTTCCCGTCAACGATCTCGTGGTACGGCCCGATCCCATCCACGGCCAGCGCGACACCGGGGTTGGCGACCTGAATCTGCTCAACAGCGCTCTTGAATTCGACCTCGACAGCCTCCAGACAGTCACTTTCCAGCACCCAGATACGGGCAATCAGGTCAGCACGAGTGATTAACCGTCGATCTCCATCTGTCTCGTCCTCAGGCCGGACGAACTGCACTGTCCAAGACTTCCGTGCGAACCTTCAGCGCCTGCACCTCGGCCGCCGCTTCCCTCAGCTTCTCCTCCAGCGAAGTCACCTTCCCCTCAGCGCCCTCTGCCCGTTTTCGCTGCTCAGCAACATCCTTCTGGCTCTTCTCCAACTCCTCAGTAAGCTTGGCCAATCGCGACTGCATAAAGGTAAGGTCCCCCTGCAGTTTAGACAGCTCGGCAGCGGAGCAGCCCTCCTCGTTCAGCACAAGAGCCATCGTGAACGTCCGCATCATTGCAGCCAAGTTCTCCGCCAGAACACGTCGACGAGACTCTCGATCGGCCTGACGGACAACCTTCACCTCCCCAACAGAGACAGTAGGAGAACGGGCACCATGAAAATAGCCTGGATGCTGATGGCAGGGCGGGACGACATAACCTTCCTCAGCCGTACCGACCGTCAGATCTACCACACCTCGGGGCTCCTCGGACCTCTGCCTCTTCGATGCTCCTTGAGACGTAGGAGATTGACTCCCTTGAGGGTAACCGGAGCCGAGCCTCTTTAAAGTAGAACTCGTGTATCGGGAACATCCGCCGCCCATATCGCGAGCAGATACGATGATGCTCCTATGGTCGGTACACCTACCAATGCTGTGGCTCCCCTATAGGCGTATCCTCGACGGTGGCGTACACGTCGGACGCATCGGCCACAAAACAAGACGGGGTAGAAAGCGGCTCCTCGTGCGCCCATTCCTCGGACGGGGCAATGCGCTCGTCGTCAAAGTCCGGAACCTCGGGTTCATTGTCTTCGACCATTATCCCCGGTACCAGAGCCGACATCTACACCTGAAAAGCAGAGGACAACGGTGAATTCGATAGCCAGGATCAAATCCACCCTTCCACCGCAGGTCAAGTGAAAGGGCGACAAAGGCCGGAAAACGGCGAGCAAACACTCGCTCCCCGTCTACCCTCCTCGGGGCGTCTAAAGCCGACCCGCCATCCCTCCTCAGGACGGTCACCAGAAAAAGCGCGCCTACCCGGGGCATTCACCGGAAAAGGCACTCGTCCCCGGGGCATTCATCGGAGAAAGCCCCCTTCCTCGGGACATTCATCGGAATCAGCCGATTCTCCCCGGGACGCTCATCAGAAAGTTTTCCAGATACGGCGGGTCTCGCGTCCCTCCTCGGGGCATTCATCATGCCCCGACCACACGTTCCAATTAAACGACAGAAATAAAAGAGGAGATAAATGAGAACTCACTTGTAACGGCGGCGAACGGAGGAAAGGATCAAACGATGCGGCGGCGATCAACGGCAAGCGGCGGACGAGCAGAGATGACAGAGCTTCGCAGACACAACAGCAGATTGAAAAGTAATAAAATGAGCGGGGACCCCCGTATTTATAACCCGGCGCGGGATTCGAAGCGACGCTAGGCTCATTAATGACATAGGGTAGCCGCCCCTACGACCGCTAAACACACGACACGTGGCGGCAGCCTGACAGTCGCGCCCTTTCGTCTACTTTCACCCCGTCGCCGCCGACACGTGGGTAGCCGTCCCACCGTGCACGAGTCCCGACGAACCTCCCGCTCTGTTACCTCTCCCCCGACACAGCGACCTTAAGTACTCACTCTCTCCCTAGAGCTTCGACTTGGGGGGCTCCTGTTCCGGTCTGGGCCCGACCTCGGCAGGCCCAATACCACGTACGACCCAACAGGCGAATCGGGCACGTGGGTCCCGCGAGACGAGCAGAGCATGCCACCGGACACAAGAAGCGTATCCAACAGCAGCTCGTCGTCCCTCTTACCAGCCGAACAGAACCGACCCCGGCGCATCAAAGCGCGGCCTTGGTTCCTCCCCTCCGCGGGGAGAACAACAGCACCTCGCGAGCTCCCCTCCGCAGGGAGAACAACGTGCCCGGTGCACGTTCTCCACGTGCTCCCCTCCGCGGGGACACGTCATCAACCAACTGCCCACCTCCAAAAGAGCAGGTCAAACCCACTTTCCGGAGGTCTAGGAGCGGTTGGACTAGGGCGAAGACCACGTCCTGGTCTTCACTACGCCACGTAAGCCCTGGCAGTCATTAGGGTTGGGCCTGGTCATCCAGTCCAGCTCAAATGACCATTGGCCCAGCACTGGGGTCTCTCTAAAAATACCCTCTTCCTCAAGAGGGTCAGGTAATTCACATCTTGCCCCTTTCTGTACTTTTGCTCCCGCTCTGCCCAATTTCTTACTTTGGCATCGGAGTGTCTTGCAGGTACACCCCCCTCCTCATCATCATCACCGGTGAACAGGTAGCAGCCCAACAGTGTGTGGCCAGACCGTGATCCCCTCCTGATCAGGTCAGATTATATATATATATATATATATATATATATATATATATATATATATATATATATATATATATATATATATATATATATATATATATATATATATATATATATATATATATATATATATATATATATATATATATATATATATATATATATATATATATATATATATATATATATATATATATATATATATATATATATATATATATATATATATATATATATATATATATATATATATATATATATATATATATATATATATATATATATATATTTAAGAATCTTAATCGGTTGAGTAAGTAAATAAAATAATTAATTATATTTAATAATTAATTATTTAATTGAATATGTGCTTAAATATAAGTGGATGTCAAGATAATCAATTTCGAAATAATGAGAATTCTAAATGATTATCATTCTATATATAGACTATGATCACAAATATATCATCCTATAAGAAGATTATTTCTTTTTATCCCCATTCGAAGAGTTTTCAAGACATTACGAGTACCGGTTGAGAAAAATCCACAAGCCAACCAGTGTCAAAGACTTGTCTGTACACTTTTGTATTTTAGAATTATCGTTGTCATTGTCTAAAATTTTTTCTCATTATATTCATTAAGGTATTCCTATAATCATTAATATCAAAATGTCATAGATCCTAAGGTTTGTGTCCATGGGGAGACGCTTAAGCGCTCCCAGCGTGATGAGTGATCAGTGCATATTTATGCACTTTCTCCTATATTTTTACTTAGGCATTTCTTTACTTTATCTTCATTATTTTTATGTTTTATTTTGTTTTTATATTTTATTTTATTTTTGGCTTAATTTGATTTCCGCATTTATTTTTCAGCTTTAGCAGTCTGCACGAAAACGATCATAGCTGGAGTTTCGGAAATCCGTTTGAAGCGTTCTAAAAATCGCCGGAAAGCTAAGAGAGAGAGCTACGACTTTCGAGTTGGAGTCGAAGTCAGATTCGGAGCCCAAAATTCCAGAATTCCTTTTGAAGTTACTGCATTAGAATTTTATTTTAGTGTTGGATCATGTATTGGGCCTGGGTTATGTTTTCAACCCAGTTGGGTTATGACCCGAATTTGCTTTCTTTTTAAAGGAAAAATACTCGTGTTGCTGTTCACCTAGTTACATTTTCACGAAAAATACATTCGGAGCTTTGAGAGTACCATGGAGAGCTAATTCCTTAGAGTCATTCTGCTGTAATCGCGTTCCAACGCTTTAAGGTTTTTACTTTATCAATCTAATTCGTTTCTCTTTAAACACTATTCTATGAATTGCTTTTGCTTAATCTGTTAGTTTATAGAATTGTTTTGATTAAATTCGTATGATTGCATCCTTAGCTTTTATTCGTCGTTACGTCGCTTTGTCGTTAATTCCAATTTATAATTCGTGTTTGCTTAATTCACGAAAACTTAATCCGTTTGCTTAATTTGGAATATAGGATTGTTAATCTAGTTTATGTCTTTTGCGCTTGTTAATTGACATAGGAATCGAATAGAGATCGAAATCGCTTAGGAAATTGGTAAGGTAGAAACCCATGATAAGCCGGAACAGAAAACAGTAGATTGACTTATTTTGATAATCACTTATTTAAACCGCTTAATTGCATTTTCTTTATTTATCCGATCAGAAACCAAACCAACTCCCCCTGCATTTCGAATTTGGTAGATTAATCACATAAAAGAATCCTTGAGACGATATCCGAGTTGAATTGTCGCTATATTACGTTTTCATCAAAAACACTCATTTTGATCCGCGCGCGACAACTGATCAATGAGCTAGGCCCTCCACGACAGAGAGATGGATGGGCCGACCCCGTGTGATGAGCGGGGCAGAGCAATATATATATATATATATATATATATATATATATATATATATATATATATATATATATATATATATATATATATATATATATATATATATATATATATATATATATATATATATATATATATATATATATATATATATATATATATATATATATATATATATATATATATATATATATATATATATATATATATATATATATATATATATATATATATATATATATATATATATATATATATATATATATATATATATATATATATATATATATATATATATATGACCTGATCAGGAGGGGATCACGGTCTGGCCACACACTGTTGGGCTGCTACCTGTTCACCGGTGATGAGGAGGAGGAGGGGGGTGTACCTGCAAGACACTCTGATGCCAAAGTAAGAAATTGGGCAGAGCGGGAGCAAAAGTACAGAAAGGGGCAAGATGTGAATTACCTGACCCTCTTGAGGAAGAGGGTATTTATAGAGAGACCCCAGTGCTGGGCCAACGGTCATTTGAGCTGGACTGGATGACCAGGCCCAACCCTAATGACTGCTAGGGCTTACGTGGCGTAGTGAAGACCAGGACGTGGTCTTCACCCTAGTCCAACCGCTCCTAGATCTTCGGAAAGTGGGTTTGACCTGCTCTTTCGGAGGTGGGCAGTTGGTTGATGACGTGTCCCTGCGGAGGGGAGCACGTGGAGAACGTGCACCGGGAACGTTGTTCTCCCCGCGGAGGGGAGCTCGCGAGGTGCCCCGGAGCGCGTTGTTCTCCCTGCGGAGGGGAGGAACCAAGGCCGTACTTTGATGCGCCGGGGTCGGTTTTGTTCGGCTGGTAAGAGGGACGACGAGCTGCTGTTGGTTGCGCTGCTTGTGTCTGTTGGCATGCTCTGCTCGTCTTGCGGGACGCACGTGCCCGGCGTGCCCGATTCGCCTGTTGGGTCGTACGTGGTATTGGGCCTGCCGAGGTCGGGCCCAGACCGAAACAGGAGCCCCCCAAGTCGAAGCTCTGGGGAGAGATCGAGGACTTAAGGTCGCTGTGTCGGGGGAGAGGTAACAGAGCGGGAGGTTCGTCGGGACTCGTGCACGGTGGGACGGCTACCCACGTGTCGGCGGCGACGGGATGAAAGTAGACGAAGGGGCGCGACTGTCAGGCTGCCGCCACGTGTCGTGTGTTTAGCGGTCGTAGGGGCGGCTACCCTATGTCATTAATGAGCCTAGCGTCGCTTCGAATCCCGCGTCGGGTTATAAATACGGGGGTCCCCGCTCATTTTATTACTTTTCAATCTGCTGTTGTGTCTGCGAAGCTCTGTCATCTCTGCTCGTCCGCCGCTTGCCGTTGATCGCCGCCGCATCGTTTGATCCTTTCCTCCGTTCGCCGCCGTTACAAGTGAGTTCTCATTTCTCTCCTCTTTTATTTCCGTCGTTTAATTGGAACGTGTGGTCGGGGCATGATGAATGCCCCGAGGAGGGACGCGAGACCCGCCGTATCTGGCGAACTTTCTGATGAGCGTCCCGGGGAGAATCGGCTGATTCCGATGAATGTCCCGAGGACGGGGGCTTTCTCCGATGAATGCCCCGGGGACGAGTTCCTTTTCCGGTGAATGCCCCGGGTAGGCGCGCTTTTTCTGGTGACCGTCCCGAGGAGGGATGGCGGGTCGGCTTTAGACGCCCCGAGGAGGGTAGACGGGGAGCGAGTGTTTGCTCGCCATTTTCCAGCCTTTGTCGCCCTTTCACTTGACCTACGGTGGAAGGGTGGATTTGATCCTGGCTATCGAATTCACCGTTGTCCTCTGCTTTTCAGGTGTAGATGTTGGCTCTGGTACCGGGGATAATGGTCAAAGACAATGAACCCGAGGTTCCGGACTTTGACGACGAGCGCGTTGTCCTCTTGTTTTGTGGCCGATGCGTCCGACGTGTACGCCACCGTCGAGGATACGCCTATAGGGGAGCCACAACATTGGCAGGTGTACCGACCAAAGGAGCATCATCGTATCTGCTCGCGATATGGGCGGCGGATGTTCCCGATTCACGAGTTCTACTTTAAAGAGGCTCGGCTCCGGTTACCCTCAAGGGAGTCAATCTCCTACGTCTCAAGGAGCATCGAAGAGGCAGAGGTCCGAGGAGCCCCGAGGTGTGGTAGATCTAAAGGTCGGTACGGTTGAGGAAGGTTATGTCGTCCCGCCCTGCCATCAGCATTCGGGCTATTTTCATGGTGCCCGTTCTCCTACTGTCTCCGCTGGGGAGGTGAAGGCTGTCTGTCCGGCCGATCGAGAGTCTCGTCGACGTGTTCTGGCGGAGAACTTGGCTGCAATGATGCGGACGTTCACGACGGCTCTTGTGCTGAACGAGGAGGGCTGCTCCGCTGCCGAGCTGTCTAAACTGCAGGGGGACCTTACCTTTATGCAGTCGCGATTGGCCAAGCTTACTGAGGAGTTGGAGAAGAGCCAGAAGGATGTTGCTGAGCAGCGAAAACGGGCAGAGGGCGCTGAGGGGAAGGTGACTTCGCTGGAGGAGAAGCTGAGGGAAGCGGCGGCCGAGGTGCAGGCGCTGAAGGTTCGCACGGAAGTCTTGGACAGTGCAGTTCGTCCGGCCGAGGACGAGACAGATGGAGATCGACGGTTAATCACTCGTGCTGACCTGATTGCCCGTATCTGGGTGCTGGAAAGTGACTGTCTGGAGGCTGTCGAGGTCGGATTCAAGAGCGCTGTTGAGCAGATTCAGATCGCCAACCCCAGTGTCGCGCTGGCCGTGGATGGGATCGGGCCGTACCACGAGATCGTTGACGGGAAGGTGGTCGATCCCTATCTTGTTGTTCCTGAGGAGGATCCCGCGGTTGCTGATAGGGCGGACGAGGTAGCATGAGTTGCCGGGCCTGCGTGCTCGTTGTTTTTATGGCCTGCGTGCCGACGTTTGTGACATCTTTTTTTGGGCCTGCGTGCTCTGTTTTTGTAACATTGACTACTGGGCTGGTGCCCGCCTTTTGCTTAATATATTTTTTGTGGATTTTCTAAGTGTGCGCTCGGTATTTGCATGACGTTTATGTTCGTTTTTCGTATTTGTTTATTTGAATGCTTTTGAATGCTTTTAATGTGTATGATATTTCTTGTAAATTTTCTAAGTGTGCGCTCGGTATGTTCGGGTGTTAGCTCGACGATTTGTTACCGGTGGTGCAGGGACCTGGCCGGTTTGGCCGGCGACGTAGCCGGTCCGTTTCGGGGGTAGTTCTCCCCGGGGCGTGGACGTCCCATCGCGAGCTGGGTGTTCTGCCGTTTTTGGTACGGCGGCGGGGAATCTCGGTCGAGGTGTTCCCTGCCGATCAAGGCCGTCTGCCCGCGCACACGAGAGGCAGGGCTTGCTTCTTTTGGTCGCTAGTGGACATGGGGGTGTGCGATGGTACCATTTCGCCCCCCTAGTCGCCCCCCTAGTGGTCGGGACGATGGGTCGTCGCGGGCAGTGTTCTAACTGTAGTACCGCTTAAGCTTCGCGGCGTTCCATGGTCGAGCTAGTTGTTCATCGTGCAGGTTTTCGAGGTAATAGGCCCCGTGCTCCGTTTTGTCCCGGACTCGGTAAGGGCCTTCCCAGTTCGCAGCCAGTTTTCCCTCGTGGGGGTCTTTCTGGTTTTGGCGTAGAACTAAATCGCCTGTGTGAAAGTCGCGTTTTAGGACTTTGTTGTTGTGGCGAAGTGTGACTTGTTGTTTCAGCCGGGCTTCGCGGAGGGCTGCCCCAGAGCGGATTTCTTCGACGAGGTCGAGTTCTTCTTGGAGGGCGCCGTTGTTGTCGTCGGTGCCCAGGGGAGCTTCCGTTCGTCGGGATGGTTCACGAATTTCGACCGGTATCACGGCCTCGGTTCCGTACGTGAGGCAAAATGGGGATTTCCCCGTGGTTGAGTGGGGGTGGTGCGGTATGCCCAGAGGACGCTGTGGAGCTCCTCGACCCATGCTCGTTTGGCGTCGCCGAGTCGTCGTCGGAGTCCCCTGAGTATGACTCTGTTCTCCGATTCCGCCTGGCCGTTCGTCTGAGGGTGTTCGACCGAGGTGAAGTGGTGTTTGGTTTCGAGTTTGGTGACGAAGTCGTGGAAGTTTTTGTTTGTGAATTATGTGCCGTTGTCGGTGACGATGGTGAGTGGGACCCCGAATCTGGCGAGGATGTTGCGTTTGTAGAATCAGAGTATGTTGTGGGCGGTGACTTTGGCCAGAGCTTCGGCCTCGATCCACTTGGTGAAGTAGTCAACTCCCACGATGAGGTACTTGTTCTGGTAGGAACCTAGGGGGAAGGGACCGAAGATGTCCAGCCCCCACCAGGCGAACGGCCATGGAGATGAGAGGGGCGTGAGGTCGGTTGGGGGGGCGAGGTGCATGTCCCCGTGTCGTTGACATTTATCACATCGTTTGACGTGTTCCTTCGCGTCGGATTGCATTGATGGCCAGTAATAGCCTGCGCGTAGGGCCTTTCGTGCTAGGGATCTTCTGCCGAGGTGCTGCACGTTGATGCCTTCGTGGATTTCCTCTAGAACGGCTGCGCTCTGGGACTTATCTATGCATTTGAGGAGTGGGATTGCGAAGCCTCGGTGGTACAGTCGTCCTTCGAGGAGAACGTACGAGCATGCGCGTCGTCTTGTTGCGCTGGCCTCTCCAGGGTTGGCCGGAAGGTGGCCGGTGCTGAGATAGGTGTGGAGCGGGGTCATCCAGTAGTCGGCATCCCCAACGACGTTTATGTCGAGGGGGCTGGCGGTCGCACTGGTACTTGGTTGCGACAAGATCTCTTGAATGACCGACTTGTGGCCGCCTCGCTTTTTGGTGCTTTCCAGTTTGGAGAGGATGTCGGCGCGGGTGTTCTGCTCGCGAGGGACATGCTGAATCTCTGCTGTGTCAAAACCTCACAGTTTTTCGGTGATGAGCGCGAGGTATCCGGCGAGGGTGTCTTTTTTTGCTTGATATTCGCCTCGGACTTGTGAAGCGACTAGCTGGGAGTCCGTGTAGATTCAGATGTCCCTGGCTCCCAGGTCGGACGCCATGCGAAGGCCGGCCAGAAACGCTTCGTACTCGGCCTGGTTGTTGGTCGTCGGGAATGCCAGTGTGAGGGAGACTTCGATGACCGTTCCCTCGTCATTGTCGAGGACGATGCCGGCGCCGCTTCCCGTGGAATTGGAGGAGCCATCCACAAAAATGGTCCAGAGGTGGTTCCTGGTGGTGGGGTCGGGCGGTGTGGTCATCTCGGCGACGAAATCGGCCAAGGCTTGAGCCTTGACGACGTGCCGGCCCTCGTAGGTAATGTCGAACTCGGAGAGTTCTAGCAACCATTTCAGCATGCGTCCGGCCATGTCGGGGCGGCCGAGGAGCTGGCGGATGGGCTGATCGGTGCGGAGCATGATGGCGTGTGCGAGGAAATAATGTCGAAGTCGGCGTGCTGCTGTTATGAGGGCCAGGGCGACCTTCTCGATCAGTTGGTATCGTACTTCTGGGCCGTGGAGAGCTTTGCTGGTAAAGCATATGGGCTTTTGGCCCTCTCCGGATTCGCTGACGAGGACGGCGCTGACGGCTTCGTTGGCTACGGCTAGATATAAGTATAGGGTTTCGCCCGTCGTGGGGCGCGTCAGTACTGGTGGTTCGGATAGGACGCGTTTGAGGTGGCAAAGGGCTCTTTCTCACATTCGTCCGTCCATTCGAATTTGGTCTCCTTCCTGAGCAGTTTGAAAAACGGGAGGGCGTGTTGAGCCGACTTGGCGATGAATCGTGACAGGGAGGCGAGCACGCCGTTGACGGACTAGATGGCCTTCTTCGTGGTTGGCGTGGCGATATTGGAGAAGGCGTGACATTTGTCCGGATTGGCTTCGATCCCCCGTTCGGTTAAGTAGTAGCCGAGGAATTTACCGGCGCAGACGCCGAAGGTGCACTTCTCCGGGTTGAAACGCATGCGGCATGACCTTGCGGTCTCGAAGACCTTCCGGAGGTGTGCCGTGTGGTCGTCCTCCGTGCTGGATTTGACGATCATGTCGTCCATGTATACTTCGAGCATGTCTCCGATTTCGTCATGGAAGACGCGGTTCATCATCCGCTGGTATGTGGCCCCGGCGTTTTTGAGGCCGAAGGGCATCACGTTATAATAGTAATTTCCCGACACCGTCATGAAGGTCGTGGCTTGTTTATCATGTTCGGCCCATCGGGATCTGATTGTATCCTGAGTACGCGTCCATGAAGGACAAGAGCTTGAAGCCCGCAGAGCTATCGACAAGCTTGTCAATGTTGGGGAGGGGGTAGGCGTCCTTAGGACATGCCCGATTGAGATCAGTATAATCAACATACATGCGCCATTTTCCATTATTCTTTTTAACGAGTACAACATTGGACAGCCAGGTTGAATACCGGGCTTCCGAAATAAAGTTTGCCTCTAAGAGGTCTTTTACAGCTTGTTCGGCCGCTGCCGATTTTTTGGGGGGATTGGCGGCGCCGGCGTTGCACAACGGCCTTTGCGGTCGGGCTGATGGAAAGCTGGTGGCAGGCGACCTCGGGGTCAAGTCCCGGCATTTCCGCGGCGCTCCAGGCGAAGAGGTCGGCATTCTCACGGAGGCAGGCTTGGAGCTGTCGTTTCGCGAGGTCTGGGAGTCCGGCGCCTATCCTCACGGCTCTGCGCGTGTCTTCCCCGAGGGGGACGAGTTCGAATTCTCCATCCGGGATGGGGCGCGCTGGGTGTGAGGGCTGCCCGTTTGACTTCGCTGGTCTTTTGTTTCATGGTCGAGTTCGCCGGTGAAGCGACTGTCGAGCTCAACGGATCCGACCAGCTCCGTTGGTTCGCCCTTTGGCGTCGTGCTTGACGTTTTTCTTCTTGGTTGCTGGGGCGATGAAGTCTAGGCCTTTCAGCGCGGCTTCGAAACATCTTCGGGCGGCCTCGATGTCTCCGTTGAGGGTCACCACGACTCCCCTTCTTGTGTAGTATTTCATCTTCAGGTGGACGGTGGAGGGTACCGCGGTGAGTTCTGCTATCGTCGTCCTGCCCAGGATGCAGTTATAGAGGGATGGGCATTCGATGACTAAGAAAAGGATGCTGATGTCCCTGGCTATTTCCTCTTCTCCGAAGGTGACTTTCAATTCCACGTATCCCTAAGGTCTCGTCTTCGTCCCGTTGAACCCCTGAAGGTCGGAGCCTACGTAGGGAGAAAGGTTGGATTCGTCGAGCTGGAGAGTTGTGAACAGGTGTGAGTACATGATGTCAACCGAGCTCCCGCCGTCGATGAGGAGGCGCCTGACGTTGAAGTTTGCCATTCGGGCACGTATGAGCAAGGGTATGTTGGAATTAGGGGATCCCCCGGGGAGTTCCTCGAGGTAAAATGTGATCGGGTTGGAGCGGCCTCGGAATTTGTCGAGCGTGCTCATTTTGCCGGAGTTGTTCGCGATGAGTTCGTCGAATTTTCTTTTCACGGATCCTATGGACAGACTCCTCGTGGCTCCATCGGAGATGACCATGGCTCTGGGGAAGTATTCCCACCGGCTGGTTGGCCGGATTGGCTCGTCGATTAGGTCGGGCCCTTCGGGGATACCGAATTCTCTGCCCGCGAACCAATCTTCGGGGTGGCTGACGCACAACGCGACCTGGAGCATGCTGTTGTCCTCTGGAGAGGGAAGTTCCTCGACTTTCTTGGCTTCTGGAGCCTCTGGCCTAGGTGGTTCTCCTCATCGGGTGTATCGCTTCAGGTGCCCGTCTTTGATCAGAATTTCGATCGCATCTTTGAGATGGATGCAGTCTTCTGTCACGTGCCCATGGCTCCTGTGGAATCGGCAGTATTTCTACTTGTCCACGTTGGGTTTGGGGGGTGTTGGCCACGGAAAACGGACACCTCCCTGCACGAACTCGGTTTTAGCACATTCGGCCAGTATGCGCTCGCGTGAAGCGACCAGGGCTGTGTATTCTGTGAATCTGCCGGTCGGGCCGCGCGGTTCGCGTTGTTCGCAGGGGGCGATCTTCTCGGCGGCGGTCTCCTCCTCGTCGATGGCTCGAGGCTCCGTCGTCTCGGTGCCCGCGGGGGGCCTCCCTGTCTCGAGTGTCGCGAGCGGAGTTGGCCGCCTGTGTTTCCTCGAATCAAATATAATGCGCGGCTCTGTCGAGGAAATCTTGGAGGGATGTTGGCCGGTGTATGCCTACGGCCTCGTAGAACTTGGAGTTGTGGCGCAGGCCTTGTTCCATTAAGTAGCGCTTCATTTCGTCGGACGTCGTCACCTGCACTGCTTCCCGAGTGAACCTTTCGATGTATTTTCGGAGAGGTTCGTCGGGGCCTTGGATGATCGCCCCGAGGACTGCTTCTGTCTTCGGGTGGCGTCGGGACGCCGTAAAGTGTTTGGAGAACAGGTCCTTCAAGACCCTCCAAGACGTAACTGATTCGGGCTCCAGACTTTTATACCAGGTCATAGCGCCTTTCCTCAGAGTCTTCGGGAAGAGTCTGCATTTGATAGCTCCCCGGATGTTTCGGTAGTCGAGCATAGCCTCGATGTCTTCCAGGTGATCGTCCGGGTCGGAGGTGCCGTCGTATGTCGACAGCGTCGGTGGTTTCTCCATCCCTTGGGGTTATGGGGGCAGCCATGATTTCTCGGGACAGCGGGGTGCGGTAATCGTCTTCGTCGCTGTGCGCCGAGGATCGATGGGGAGAAGCGCCGTTCAAGGCGAGCCCCTAGTTTCGGGTTTTTCGACCTCCTGCCTGAGTTCTCGCCTCGGGGGTCTTCGGTCGGGATCGCCGCGGCGTTTTGGTTCCTCACGTGAACGTGTCTTGCTGGGGATCTGGTGCGTTCTCGTGCCACCTGCGGGCGGTGTCTCTCCAGCCGCGGCCGGCGGTTTCTGGGTCGAGGTGAGGGGCTCCTCGAACCTCCGTTCTGGTCTTCCCGCGGGGGGTACCTCGGAGGGCCGATGCGTTCTAATGCCCCAATTCTCACATTTTGTTGGAACAGCAGCTGGTTCGTTGTTGATGGTCGTAAAGAGAGCGGCCACCGTTGGGTCCACTCCCGCCGGGATGGGGATGAGATGGAATGCTGGCGGGCTCGAGGGCCGGAGGTCGACCTGAAGGGGCCGCTCCGCGGATGACGGCGAAGCAGTTTGACCGTCCCTTTCGTCGGTTTCCGCCGGACGCGTCGTTCCTGTCTGCTTGTTCCCGTTGGTGGCGACGTTGAGCACGAGGTCGTATGGAGTGCCGTCGCGGTGTGGACTAGCCATGATCGGGGAGGTTTGGTGAAACTTTTGGTTTTCTGCTCGGAGTAACGGGGATGTTTCAATTTCCCACAGACGGCGCCACTGATCTGACCTGATCAGGATGGGATCACGGTCTGGCCATACACTGTTGGGCTGCTACCTGTTCACCGGTGATGATGAGGAGGAGGGGGGTGTACCTGCAAGACACTCCGATGCCAAAGTAAGAAATTGGGCAGAGCGGGAGCAAAAGTACAGAAAGGGGCAAGATGTGAATTACCTGACCCTCTTGAGGAAGAGGGTATTTATAGAGAGACCCCAGCGCTGGGCCAACGGTCATTTGAGCTGGACTGGATGACCAGGCCCAACCCTAATGACTGCTAGGGCTTACGTGGCATAGTGAAGACCAGGACGTGGTCTTCGCCCTAGTCCAACCGCTCCTAGATCTCCGGAAAGTGGGTTTGACCTGCTCTTTCGGAGGTGGGCAGTTGGTTGATGACGTGTCCCCGCGGAGGGGAGCACGTGGAGAACGTGCACCGGGCACGTTGTTCTCCCCGCGGAGGGGAGCTCGCGAGGTGCCCCGGAGCGTGTTGTTCTCCCCGCGGAGGGGAGGAACCAAGGCCGCGCTTTGATGCGCCGGGGTCGGTTCTGTTCGGCTGGTAAGAGGGACGACGAGCTGCTGTTGGATGCGCTGCTTGTGTCCGGTGGCATGCTCTGCTCGTCTCGCGGGACGCACGTGCCCGGCGTGCCCGATTCGCCTGTTGGGTCGTACGTGGTATTGGGCCTGCCGAGGTCGGGCCCAGACCGGAACAATATATATATATATATATATATATATATATATATATATATATATATATATATATATATATATATATATATATATATATATATATATATATATATATATATATATATATATATATATATATATATAATATATATATATATATATATATATATATATATATATATATATATATATATATAATATATATATATATATATATATATATATATATATATATATATATATATATATATATATATATATATATATATATATATATATATATGTATATATATATATTGCTCTGTCCCGCTCATCACACGGGGTCGGCCCAATCCATCTCTCCGTCGTGGAGGGCCTAGCTCATTGATCAGTTGTCGCACGCGGATCAAAACGAGTGTTTTTGATGAAAACGTAATACAACGACAATTCAACTCAGATATCGTCTCAAGGATTCTTTTATGTGATTAATTTACCAAATTCGAAATGGAGGGGGAGTTGGTTTGGTTTCTGATCGGATAAATAAAGAAAATGCAATTAAGCAGTTAAAATAAGTGATTATCAAAATAAGTCAATCTACTGTTTTCGGTTCCGGCTTATCACGGGTTTTTACCTTACCAATTTCCTAAGCGATTTCGATCTCTATTTGATTCCTATGTCAATTAACAAGCGCAAAAGACATAAACTAGATTAACAATCCTATATTCCAAATTAAGCAAACGGATTAAGTTTTCGTGAATTAAGCAAACACGAATTATAAACGCGAATTAACGACAAAGCGACGTAACGACGAATAAAAGCTAAGGATGCAATCATACGAATTTAATCAAAACAATTCTATAAACTAACAAATTAAGCAAAACTAATTCATAGAATAGTGTTTAAAGAGAAACGAATTAGATTGATAAAGTAAAATCCTCAAAGCGTTGCAACGCGATTACAGCAGAATGACTCTAAGGAATTAGCTCTCCATGGTTCTCTCAAAGCTCCGAATGTATTTTTCGTGAAAATGTAACTAGGTGAACAGTAACACGAGTATTTTTCCTTTAAAAAGAAAGCAAATTCGGGTCATAACCCAACTGGGTCGAAAACATAACCCAGGCCCAATACATGACCCAACACTAAAATAAAATTCTAATGCAGTAACTTCTAACGGAATTCTGGAATTTTGGGCTCCGAATCTGACTTCGACTCCAACACGAAAGTCGTAGCTCTCTCTCTTAGCTTTTCGGCGAATTTTAGAACGCCTCAAACGGATTTCCGGAACTCCAGTTATGATCGTTTCCGTGCAGACTGCTAAAGCTGAAAAATAAGTGCGGAAATCAAATTAAGCCAAAAATAAAATAAAATATAAAAACAAAATAAAACATAAAAATAATCAAGATAAGTAAAGAAATGCCTAAGTAAAAATATAGGAGAAAGTGTATAAATATGCACTGATCACTCATCACGCTGGGAGCGCTTAAGCGTTCTCCCCATGGACACAAACCTTAGGATCTCTGACATTTTGATATTAATGATTATAGGAATACCTTAACGAATATAATGAGAAAGATTTTTAGACAATGACAACGATAATTCTAAAATACAAAAGTGTACAGACAAGTGTTTGACACTGGTTGGCTTGTGGATTTTTTCTCAACCGGTACTCGTAATGTCTTGAAAACTCTTCGAATGGGGATAAAAAAGAGATAATCTTCTTATAGGATGATATATTTCTGATCATAGTCTATATATAGAATGATAATCATTTAGAATTCTCATTATTTCGAAATGGATTATCTTGAAATCCACTTATATTTAAGCACATATTCAATTAAATAATTAATTATTAAATATAATTAATTATTTTATTTACTTACTCAACCGATTAAGATTCTTATATATATATATATATATATATATATATATATATATATATATATATATATATATTATATATATATATATTATATATATATATATATATATATATAATATATATATATATATATATATATATATATATATATATATATATATATATATATATATATATATATATATATATATATATATATATATATATATATATATATATATATATATTGCTCTGTCCCGCTCATCACACGGGGTCGGCCCAATCCATCTCTCCGTCGTGGAGGGCCTAGCTCATTGATCAGTTGTCGCTCGCGGATCAAAACGAGTGTTTTTGATGAAAACGTAATACAGCGACAAGTCAACTCGGATATCGTCTCAAGGATTCTTTTATGTGATTAATCTACCAAATTCGAAATGGAGGGGGAGTTGGTTTGGTTTCTTATCGGATAAATAAAGAAAATGCAATTAAGCGGTTTAAAATAAGTGATTATCAAAATAAGTCAATCTACTGTTTTCTGTTCCGGCTTATCACGGGTTTCTACCTTACCAATTTCCTAAGCGATTTCGATCTCTATTCGATTCCTATGTCAATTAACAAGCGCAAAAGACATAAACTAGATTTACAATCCTATATTCCAAATTAAGCAAACGGATTAAGTTTTCGTGAATTAAGCAAACACGAATTATAAACGCGAATTAACGACAAAGCGACGTAACGACGAATAAAAGCTAAGGATGCAATCATACGAATTTAATCAAAACAATTCTATAAACTAACAGATTAAGCAAAAGCATTTCATAGAATAGTGTTTAAAGAGAAACGAATTAGATTGATAAAGTAAAAACCTCAAAGCGTTGGAAAGCGATTAAAGCAGAATGACTCTAAGGAATTAGCTCTCCATGGTTCTCTCAAAGCTCCGAATGTATTTTTCGTGAAAATGTAACTAGGTGAACAGTAACACGAGTATTTTTCCTTTAAAAAGAAAGCAAATTCGGGTCATAACCCAACTGGGTCGAAAACATAACCCAGGCCCAATACATGACCCAACACTAAAATAAAATTCTAATGCAGTAACTTCGAACGGAATTCTGGAATTTTGGGCTCCGAATCTGACTTCGACTCCAACACGAAAGTCGTAGCTCTCTCTCTCTTAGCTTTTCGGCGAATTTTAGAACGCCTCAAACGGATTTCCGGAACTCCAGTTATGATCGTTTCCGTGCAGACTGCTAAAGCTGAAAAGTAAGTGCGGAAATCAAATTAAGCCAAAAATAAAATAAAATATAAAAACAAAATAAAACATAAAAATAATCAAGATAAAGTAAAGAAATGCCTAAGTAAAAATATAGGAGAAAGTGTATAAGTATGCACTGATCACTCATCACGCTGGGAGCGCTTAAGCGTCTCCCCATGGACACAAACCTTAGGATCTCTGACATTTTGATATTAATGATTATAGGAATACCTTAACGAATATAATGAGAAAGATTTTTAGACAATGACAACGATAATTCTAAAATACAAAAGTGTACAGACAAGTGTTTGACACTGGTTGGCTTGTGGATTTTTCTCAACCGGTACTCGTAATGTCTTGAAAAACTCTTCGAATGGGGATAAAAAGAGATAATCTTCTTATAAGATGATATATTTCTGATCATAGTCTATATATAGAAATGATAATCATTTAGAATTCTCATTATTTCGAAATGGATTATCTTGAAATCCACTTATATTTAAGCACATATTCAATTAAATAATTAATTATTTTATTTACTTACTCAACCGATTAAGATTCTTATATATATATATATATATATATATATATAATATATATATATATTATATATATATATATATATATATATATATATATATATATAATATATATATATATATATATATATATATATATATATATATATATATATATATATATATATATATATATATATATATATATATATGTATATATATATATATATATATATATATATATTATATATATATATATATATATATATATAATATATATATATATATATATATATATATATATATATATATATATATATATATATATATATATATATATATATATATATATATATATATATATATTGCTTTGTCCCGCTCATCACACGGGGGTCGGCCCAATCCATCTCTCCGTCGTGGAGGGCCTAGCTCATTGATCAGTTGTCGCTCGCGGATCAAAACGAGTGTTTTTGATGAAAACGTAATACAGCGACAATTCAACTCGGATATCGTCTCAAGGATTCTTTTATGTGATTAATCTACCAAATTCGAAATGGAGGGGGAATTGGTTTGGTTTCTGATCGGATAAATAAAGAAAATGCAATTAAGCGGTTAAAATAAGTGATTATCAAAATAAGTCAATCTACTGTTTTCGGTTCCGGCTTATCACGGGTTTCTACGTTACCAATTTCCTAAGCGATTTCGATCTCTATTCGATTCCTATGTCAATTAACAAGCGCAAAAGACATAAACTAGATTAACAATCCTATATTCCAAATTAAGGAAACGAATTAAGTTTTCTTGAATTAAGCAAACACGAATTATACACGCGAATTAACGACAAAGCGACGTAACGACGAATAAAAGCTAAGGATGCAATCATACGAATTTAATCAAAACAATTCTATAAACTAACAGATTAAGCGAAGCAATTCATAGAATAGTGTTTTAAAGAGAAACGAATTAGATTGATAAAGTAAAAAACCTCAAAGCGTTGGAACGCGATTACAACAGAATGACTCTAAGGAATTAGCTCTCCATGGTTCTCTCAAAGCTCCGAATGTATTTTTTGTGAAAATGTAACTAGGTGAACAGTAACACGAGTATTTTTCCTTTAAAAAGAAAGCAAATTCGGGTCATAACCCAACTGGGTCGAAAACATAACCCAGGCCCAATACATGACCCAAACACTAAAATAAAATTCTAATGCAGTAACTTCGAACGGAATTCTGGAATTTTGGGCTCCGAATCTGACTTCGACTCCAACACGAAAGTCGTAGCTCTCTCTCTTAGCTTTCCGGCGAATTTTAGAACGCCTCAAACGGATTTCCGGAACTCCAGTTATGATCGTTTCCGTGCAGACTGCTAAAGCTGAAAAATAAGTGCGGAAATCAAATTAAGCCAAAAATAAAATAAAATATAAAAACAAAATAAAACATAAAAATAATAAAGATAAAGTAAAGAAATGCCTAAGTAAAAATATAGGAGAAAGTGCATAAATATGCACTAATGACTCATCACGCTGGGAGCGCTTAAGCGTCTCCCCATGGACACAAACCTTAGGATCTATGACATTTTGATATTAATGATTATAGGAATACCTTAACGAATATAATGAGAAAGATTTTTAGACAATGGCAACGATAATTTTAAAATACAAAAGTGTACAGACAAGTGTTTGACACTGGTTGGCTTGAGGATTTTTTCTCAACCGGTACTCGTAATGTCTTGAAAACTCTTCGAATGGGGATAAAAAGAGATAATCTTCTTATAGGATGATATATTTGTGATCATAGTCTATATATAGAATGATAATCATTTAGAATTCTCATTATTTCAAAATGGATTGATTATCTTGACATCCACTTATATTTAAGCACATATATATATATATATATATATATATATATATATATATATATATATATATATATATATATATATGTATATATATATATATATATATATATATATTATATATATATATATAATATATATATATATATATATATATATATATATATATATATATATATATATATATATATATATATATATATATATATATATATATATATATATATATATATATATATATATATATATATATATATATATATATATATATATATATATATATATATATTATATATATATATATATATATATATATATATATATATATATTATATATATATATATATATATATATATATATATATATATATATATATATATATATATATATATATATATATATATATATATATATATATATATATATATATTATATATATATATATATATATATATATATATATATTATATATATATATATATATATATATATATATATATATATATATATTGCTCTGTCCCGCTCATCACACGGGGTCGGCCCAATCCATCTCTCCGTCGTGGAGGGCCTAGCTCATTGATCAGTTGTCGCACGCGGATCAAAACGAGTGTTTTTGATGAAAACGTAATACAACGACAATTCAACTCAGATATCGTCTCAAGGATTCTTTTATGTGATTAATTTACCAAATTCGAAATGGAGGGGGAGTTGGTTTGGTTTCTGATCGGATAAATAAAGAAAATGCAATTAAGCAGTTAAAATAAGTGATTATCAAAATAAGTCAAATCTACTGTTTTCGGTTCCGGCTTATCACGGGTTTTTACCTTACCAATTTCCTAAGCGATTTCGATCTCTATTTGATTCCTATGTCAATTAACAAGCGCAAAAGACATAAACTAGATTAACAATCCTATATTCCAAATTAAGCAAACGGATTAAGTTTTCGTGAATTAAGCAAACACGAATTATAAACGCGAATTAACGACAAAGCGACGTAACGACGAATAAAAAGCTAAGGATGCAATCATACGAATTTAATCAAAACAATTCTATAAACTAACAAATTAAGCAAAACTAATTCATAGAATAGTGTTTAAAGAGAAACGAATTAGATTGATAAAGTAAAATCCTCAAAGCGTTGAAACGCGATTACAGCAGAATGACTCTAAGGAATTAGCTCTCCATGGTTCTCTCAAAGCTCCGAATGTATTTTTCGTGAAAATGTAACTAGGTGAACAGTAACACGAGTATTTTTCCTTTAAAAAGAAAGCAAATTCGGGTCATAACCCAACTGGGTCGAAAACATAACCCAGGCCCAATACATGACCCAACACTAAAATAAATTCTAATGCAGTAACTTCTAACGGAATTCTGGAATTTTGGGCTCCGAATCTGACTTCGACTCCAACACGAAAGTCGTAGCTCTCTCTCTTAGCTTTTCGGCGAATTTTAGAACGCCTCAAACGGATTTCCGGAACTCCAGTTATGATCGTTTCCGTGCAGACTGCTAAAGCTGAAAAAATAAGTGCGGAAATCAAATTAAGCCAAAAATAAAATAAAATATAAAAACAAAATAAAACATAAAAATAATAAAGATAAAGTAAAGAAATGCCTAAGTAAAAATATAGGAGAAAGTGCATAAATATGCACTAATGACTCATCACGCTGGGAGCGCTTAAGCGTCTCCCCATGGACACAAACCTTAGGATCTATGACATTTTGATATTAATGATTATAGGAATACCTTAACGAATATAATGAGAAAGATTTTTAGACAATGGCAACGATAATTTTAAAATACAAAAGTGTACAAACAAGTGTTTGACACTGGTTGGCTTGAGGATTTTTCTCAACCGGTACTCGTAATGTCTTGAAAACTCTTCGAATGGGGATAAAAAGAGATAATCTTCTTATAGGATGATATATTTGTGATCATAGTCTATATATAGAATGATAATCATTTAGAATTCTCATTATTTCGAAATGGATTATCTTGAAATCCACTTATATTTAAGCACATATTCAATTAAATAATTAATTATTAAATATAATTAATTATTTTATTTACTTACTCAACCGATTAAGATTCTTAT
>OZ012736.1:132097908-132296997 GCA_963859935.3 Lathyrus sativus | reverse complement strand
CTGGAGGCATCAATATTGGAGGCTCCTGCAAATATTCTTTTATCTTCTCGAAAGCCTTCTGACAGTTTTTATTCCAAACAACCGCTTGATTCTTTCTTAGTAATTTGAAAATAGGCTCACAATTAGCTGTAAGGTGAGAAATGAACCTTGCATTGTAATTTAATCTCCCAAGAAAACCATGGACCTATTTCTCTATTCTTGGCTCAGGCATATCTTGAATTGCTTTTATCTTTGTAGGATCCACCTCAATTCCTCTTTCACTGACCACGAATCCTAGTAGCTTCCCAGCTCTCACCCCAAAGGTGCACTTGTTAGGATTCAACCTCAGCTTGAATTTCCTTAATCTTTCAAAGAACTTTAGAAGATTGACCAGAAGTCCTTCCTTTATCTGTGACTTTGCAATCATGTCATCAATATATACTTCAATCTCATGATGAATCATATCATGAAAGAGAGTCATCATTGCCCGCTAATAAATTGCCCCTGCATTTTTCAATCCAAAATGCATAACTTTATTGCAAAAAGTCCCCCACAGTGTGATAAAAGTAGTTTTCTCCATATCCTCTGGGGCCATTTGGATTTGGTTAAACCCAGAGAAACCATCCATGAAGGAAAACACAGAATACTGAGCAGTGTTATCAACCAACACGTCAATATGGGGAAGCGGGAAATCGTCTTTCGGGCTTGTTCTATTCAGATCTCGGTAATCGATACACATCCTGACCTTTCCATCTTTCTTAGGTACAGGAACAATATTAGCGACCCACGGAGGGTAATTGGTAACAGCAAGAAAACCAGCATCCAACTACTTTTGGACTTCCTCTTTGATCTTGACTGCCATATCAGATCTGGTCCTTCTCAACTTTTGCTTCATAGACGAACATACTTCTCGAAGAGGTAGCCGGTGCACCATTATATCGGTATCCGACCCTGGCATATCTTGATAAGACCAGGCGAAGACATCATTATACTCACAAAGCATCTCTACCAATCTTCCTTTGACACCATATTCTAATGCAGCCCCAATTCTAACTTCCTTCCTGTCGCCTTCGGTACCCAGATTGACGACTTCAATATCTTCTTGATGAGGCAGAATAACCCTTTCCTCTTGCTTTAAAAGCCAGACCAATTCTTCAGATAGGCCACAATTTTCATCAGTATCTTCTTCAGCTTGGTAAATAGGGCTATCAAAATCATATCGAGCCATAGCCGAATCTGGATCGATGGTATATGAGATGTGCAACCTGCATGATTGATGTTTTATGTTTATTATGATATGCAAACAGACACAAACACATTTCCATTTTTCTGCTTAATTAATTAAAAAACAAAAAGAAAAACAAGGATCAAAATATTTGAATGCAAAAAGGACGTCTTTTCATTCATGATAAAAGTTTGAAAATAATCAAAGGGTCCCTACAACAAGAGTCACTACGTCTTGGGCAGAATGTAGGACCAGACATAATAAAAAACAAACGGAAATTACTCTTCTGATGTAACTTGGATGATTTCTTCCACAATCCAGTTACAAAGCTTCTGCCCAGGGACACACAAACGAATCCAAGCGCCCATATCATAGTCACTGTGTCCTTCATCGTTGCCAACAACATTTATCCTATCAAAAATAACCCTGCCGCTGGTAAATCGAACAGGTCCTTTATACTTTGGAGGATCCTTTGAAGAAGAAGAGGGACTATATCCCAAACCAAACTTGTCGTGTTTAGCAGGAACATCAAGTATCTGGCCCCATTTCTGGGAAGACCCAGATTCCACTATAGCACGAGCTTCCTTGAATGACGACATCGAGACCTTTGGACTTTTAGCTTCTACAGGAGGCTTCTCCTGAATCTGCACAGTTTTGAAAGCTTGGAAAAGCGTCTCGCGGATTTCACCGTCCACTTCCACATACTTAAAGGATGATAACTGACTGACCATGATGTCTTCCTCTCTGAAAACAATAACCACTTTACCCTCCATCATATATTTCAATTTTTAATGCAATGTGGAAGTAACTGCCCCAACAAAGTGTATCCAAGGCCGGCCGAGCAAACAGTTGTAAGCTAGCTGAATATCCATGATATAAAATGTTGCATCGAAAATTTCCGGCCCCACCTGTATGGGCATATTGATCTCACCAAACACCGACCTCTTAGAACCATCAAATGCTCTCACCACTAAGTCACTTGGCATGCAAATCATCCCTTGAGTATCCAGCTTCATCAAGGTTTTCTTTGGCAGTACATTAAGGGATGAACCTGTGTCTACCAAGACATGAGACAACAGAGCCCCTATGTACTCCATAGATATATGTAGAGCATGATTATGGTTTCTCCAGGTAGTAGTCAAATCCAAATCTATAAAACCCAGACCATTACCAGGATTCACATTAGCCATCACTCCTTCTAGATGATTCACCGAAATATCTTGCGGCTTAAATGCTGAATTCAGAATTTTTAAAAGCGCATTCCGGTGTGCTTCAAAGCACAATAACAACGATACAATAGAAATCTTTGATGGTGTCTGATGCAAATGATCTACAATCTTGTTGCTGAATTTCTTCTTCTACCACAACCTTTCCTTTACCCTTATCAACTCCATCAACACTATTTTCAGGCGGAGAGAAAACCCTGCCACTCCTGGTAATTTCTCCATTTCCGATGATATTTTCAACTGAGATACCTCTGTATGATGATCCCATTAACTCCTGCTTTTGTCCATTGCAAAACACCTTTCCCCCATAATTCCAGGGAATGGCTTTAGTGCTTTCATAAGGTACTGGTCCTAGAGTGGTAATAATGACCGGATTTGGCCTTGGCGGTGCTGAGATGTTAATCATCCGGTACAGAATTGAAATAATTGTGACTTCATCATGTTCATTATTGACCTCATCAATCAATTATTCTCCTACAACCCTGTCAAACTGTAGACTGCCTTCGTCAATCAAACTCTGAATACGATTTCTCAAAGAATTGCATTCCTCTGACTAAGTAACACATTCTGAACAGTCCTCTAAACACCCCGGGTATACATCTCCCTTTAACAGCTTTCCTTTCACGAAGCTCAAAGGAGTCTTCAATTATGCAACATCAATTATCAAGTTCAACCTTTCTCCTTAAATAACAGCATTGGCCCTGACCACCCTATGGTTTGGCATTGGGTTCTGATTTATGTTGGGAGTTTCATTTTTGAAATTGATTGCTTTTGAGTCGATTAAATATTGAACCTTATGCTTAAACGCTTTGAAATTGTCAATAATATGGCCTGGAGCTCCGGAGTGGAACTCACACCTAGCGTTTGCATCATAACCTGGCGGAGGCGCACCAGTGAGTGGTGCCAAATTTCTCTTTTGGATAAGCTGTAATTGTAATAAGTGTTGCAAAAGCTGAGATTAAGGCATGAGAGGCATATCAAATTGCCTATTGGCCATCCTTCGCATGTCCTGGTAACGACGAGGCGTAGTAGTTTGTTATTGCGGTACAACCGGAATAGCTATACTAGCAACTTGCTATTGATGCTGATGTTGTACCTGGCCTTTACCTATATAGGACGATATAGCATTCGTATCTCCTTATCTCTTCTTTGGGTTTCCATTGTATGGCTTCTTCATCCCTCTTGATGAAGATCCTACTCCACTCGGTATTTTTCCTGTTTTTATACTGTTCTCTACCCTCTCTCCTGCCATCACCAAATCCGAAAAGCTTCTAGACATACATCCAATCAAATTTTCATAATATGTTCCTGGAAAGGTCGCCATGAACATGTCAATCAACTCACGCTCCATCATCAGAGGCTTCACTCTAGCTGCTAACTCTCGCCACCTTTGGGTGTACTCTTTGAATCCCTCATTGTTCCGTTGTGACAGATTTTGCAATTACACCCTATTCGACGCTAAGTCGTTGTTATACTGATAGTGACGCACAAACACTTCAAATTCTCTCCAGCTTTTTATATGTGTCCTTTCCAAACCCATATACCACTCCAAAGAAGGACCTGACAGGCTGTCCTGAAAGAAATGCATCAGAAGTTTCTCATCATCTAAGTAGGCAGACATCTTCCGGAAATAAGCCCTAAGGTGTACTCTGGGACAAGTCGTCCCTTTGTACTTATCAAAATCTGGTACTTTAAACTTTGGGGCAATCCTGACGCCTAACACCAGTCCCAGATCTGACATATTGAGTCTGAAATAATTTTGGTTCTCGAAGGCTTTCATCTTTTCTTCAAGCAGTTTAAATCTCTTATCAGAAGAGCCCCACATCCAAGTCTCTCATTGAAAATACATCCTCCTGATCGTCTTCCTCCCATTGGGGACCAGCAGCGCCCACACTACCTCTAACACCCCCTATATGAATTCCACCTTGATGACCTCCGCCCGGAGGGTTAACCACAGTCAGAATATCATTGCCCTGAGGAATGTTGCCATCAATTGGAGGAGGAATAGCAGCAGTCCCTCCATATAGAACACCATTACCATCAACCCGTGCTATTAGCGACTGCACCAAAGTTCTCAATTTCTCTTGCCCATTAGCCACACTCTGCATCATCTTCATAAATTGTGCCATTCTGTACTCTTGTAGCTCGTGTTGTACTTGATCCATAATTCTTCGTTGATTCCCTCTCGTAGAATATTTGTGGAAAACTGGATCTGCAAACCTGTTAACTGTTGAAGAAAATTAAGCAGAGATATAAGATTGAAAACTCCAAGAACACCTGCTATGAAAATGAAAATGATAATGCAAAATGCAAACATGTATATGTATTTTAGGGAGATTTCCCCCTTGATTCTAGTTCCACAAATAATAATATAACAGGAAAGATAAATAGAAGAATCAAAAGCCTCTCTCATAAATAAAATGAGAACAAAAGTCAACGTATACAAATAACCAGCAGACATACAAGCCTACGACCCCATCCAATAGATCTGATGATGGTCAAATTACAAGACAAGTAAAGAAGTAGGACTACTGAGATACTATATTAAATAGCTTTTTTCAACCACTGTAACTCTTGTGCCAAGTCTAGGCTTCTTCTAGCAACTCCTTTGTGTTTGGATGTTCAGGTCTTACGATCAGCTCATATATGAGAAGGTCCCTTCTGTAAATAACATCTTTCATTCCCTGATCATATTCCTCCCAAGCATCCTCTCCAAAGGCATTTTCAAGTCTTGGTTTCTTCAATTCTGCCCTCACCTTGAGCTCTTCAAATGCTAACAAGGTTTTTTTAGCTTCTGATTACTTGCATACCTACGGGATGATTCTGTTAAAACTTCCTCACCTTTGACTTTGAGTTGTACCTTCAAATTGTCAATCTGTCTATGAAGTTCATCCTCTTTTCCCTTGTTGGCAGTCAATGTTGCATTCCATTGACCATTGAACTTAGATATTTCCAAATAGGTTATATCTAGTTCTTTCTTCTTATGTTTAAAGACGTTATCATTACTTTTCAAATCTTGTCCAACTCGTCCTCGCACCCAGATATCTTCAGCCAACTCCTTTTCCATCTTAGCCAGAGCTTATGTCTTAACCCTAGCTTGATAAACAACTTCATTCTTGTAACATTTCAATTGATTGATCTCTGTTTTCAGCTCTTCATTTTCCTTACACTATTCTTCTTTTTCTACCCATAGCTTATTGTATCTTTGAATGTCAACTATCATAGGCTCTTCAACTATCAGAGGATACAATGGTTCTTCAACAGGAAACGGCAGCAATACCCTTTAACTCTCTTCTGAACCCATTCCAAGTAAAGGTAATAAGCTCTGCAATCACCTTTGCCTAAAGAGAGATTTCCCTTTTTATGAACTCTACCCCATGCTTCTTCTATTCTTGCCAGAATATCATAATTAACTACACCTGTGAAGTACAGAGATTCCTGCACTTCCTCATCTTTCGGGGGTCCTCTCAAAGCGTACCTAAATTGTCTAACAGCAAGAGAAGGGTTGTAATTAATTCCTCTTTTTCTTCCTATCAGGGGTACATTGGGAAAGCTTCCATAACTAAAGATAATCTCCACGCCAAGCAGGCCTCGATTAAACTAAATGATATCTTTAGCTGTTAAACCCATAAGCCTCTTTGACCATTAAGATGTATCCCTTGTATCGACAAAAGCTCCAACACGAGGAAGGTGATCTATAAACCACTTGTGGAAAAGTGATGTACAACAAGAAACAGTCTTTCCTCTCCTCTTTTCATTTTTATAGTGCACTGAGTGATACAAGTCTCCGAGGAGAGTGGGTACAGGATTTTTGGAAACGAAGATGCGGAAAGCGTCCATATCAATGAAGTCTGGTATGTTAGGAAAAAAATGATTCCATATATGCATAGAGCCAGAACAACGGTGGAAACTTCCCAACAACCTTCTTTGGTATACTTATGGGCTTTACCCACCAAGAAACACAAGGTGAAGCCAGAAGTTCCATTTTTGCGAACTACGTCATCCACCAAGTCATACTTGCTCAAATAAAGAGCATTGGCAAACTTCTCAAGGTCAGGCTCATCCTCTGAATGATAGAATGACATTTCATCTAAGACTGAAACTCCCAAAATGAAAGCGAACTCTTCCAAAGTATGAACTAAGACATAATCCGAAAAGGTGAAGCAGTATAATGGAGGATCATAGAACTGCAACAAAGCATGAATAGCTCCTTGCTCGTGGTTTGTAACTTTGCGGACAAGGCTTAGAATTCTCCCATAATCTTTTCTGAAATCTTCAAGAATGCCAGGATCAGCCATAGAAATCAGACCAAATAAAGGTTCTAACTCCGGCAATGGAAATTTGTATATGATGGTCTTCTTCAACTCAGCCTCCATCTTGATAATAGATTATATTACTAGAATCAAAAGGAAGATGAGAACCTGAGAATAGACATACATGCAAATGTTAACATGCAAGATGAATATGCAAATGCAGACAGGGATCAAGGTATCGAAGACTGTTGTGCTACGGACATAATTAGACCAGAGTTTTGCTCCAATAATAAAACCCAAAAAATCTGATAGAAAATCATAGTATCCAAGGTTAAAGGTCCTCTCTGACAATAAAACCAGAAAACCGGGTTGGTTGAAGGTCAAAGTTTCTTGTAAAACCCCATCCTTCTCATGGGTAGGTTCTAGTCTTGAAAGGTACGGCATCCTATGCAGGTCTTCAATATCACGGACTCTCAGGTCGAGAAACAATGATACGTTCACCATTTCTGGTTTGACATCATGGTCAATCAAGGAGGTCTCAACTGAATCCCTAATGAACGGTCTCCAGAGTTGTTAGCTTTCATATCCAACACCCCCTCAACTGTCCAAAATGCACAGGATAGGATGTCTTCAAAGAAAACCTCGTCTGGACGCAAATTTCATGTAGACTCTTGCATGGAAAAATGCCACACAAGTCCATCCTACTCTCCACACTAATCCTATGTGTATACTCAAGCCTGGGTATTCGGCTTATCTCTCATGGAACAACCCACCCAACATCCAGCAGCAATACAATATGATAACAAAGATAAAGTGCAGAAAATAAAATGCAAATTCAATGGTATAAAATAGTAAATGCACAAATACAACACACATATGCACAAAAATAAACACCCTATAAAATAGACAAGCTCTAGGATTGACTCGCATAGGGAACACTTGTCCCTAACAGAGTCGCCAGTTTTCGCAACTGCGAAAAACAACCTGTAGGAACAAACTGAAGAGTCTCCATTGAGCATTATTTATCCCAAAGAGAGGGAAGGGAAATGATCGAAGAAACCCTAAAAGAACGGGAAAAGACAAGGTAATCACAACCAAATATTGGGTTCGGGAGTCAGTTACGCAAGGGAAAGGTATGAGCATCCCTCACGTCCATTGTACTCAACGGGATCCACCCTTGTTGTCTATCAAAAGGGGTGAGTTATTTAAAAACTACTGCTAAACGGGGCAGGGAAAAGAAAAAAGATGAATCAATAGGACATCGTCGCCCTATGCCTACGTATTCCCTTGTGCAATGGGAAAGCCAGAGTCAACGTAGTTCGGAAAACTACAGGTGATGAGGGAAGGTTGCTCGCCAAGACATCACCTTCTTGTGCCTACGTATTCTCATTTGGTATGAGAAATAGAGCAAACATAGTTCGACTAACTACGGATAAAAAGGAAAAGGGTGCTCACCAAGACTTCGTCATCTTGTGCCTACGTATTCTCATTTGGTATGAGAAATCAGAGCAAACGTAGTTCAGGAGACTAAACCACTGGTTGGTTAAGTGTTTTTTCTGAGAAATGTTAAGTTCCCATTCCAGCAGCTAAGGTCGATACTTGTTTGTGATAGAATGAAAAAGTGACGTACTCTTTTCTGAAAATGAGTTTGAAAGAACAATCCCAAAGGATGAAAAGGTTTGAAGTTTATTTATGAGTTTTTTAATGAAGTGGATTGAATTTGTTTGAGATTCACGTTGCACTAAAGACTATGATATAGGAGGAAATGTGTCGTGTATCAAACACTCTAGACAAGTGAGTAGAAACCCCCAATCATCATTTCCCATATGCTTAAGGCTCGTGGCGCACAATGTTCATCGTCTGTATTAAGTGTCTTAGAGTTGTTTGAGATGAGAAGAGAGGACTCAAAGGAAAACACTAAAGGGAACTAAAAACCCTAATATTATCATACAAAATGGTCCTAAGGTTAAGATAAACGAAAAGTATACCTAATGTTATCATACAAATGATGGACCTAAAGTTGAGATCAAAGAAGGACTATCCTAGTTGTTATCATGCAAATGATTGAAAGTCTAATGTCTTTCCTACTCCCACCTTAATCAGAAATTAAGTAAGGCTAGGAATCCTAAGGGATCATGTGAGCAAGCATAATTAAACACTATCCTAATCAATCACAAATGAAAACAAAGCCCAAAACACAAATAAGTCTCAAGACAAAGGAAAGAGAAGAAAGAGAAATGGGATGAAGGAGAAGAAGCAACAACAAACAACTTCTCAAAGAAGCTCAACTCAAGTGACAAGATAAAGACACAAGTAAACACTAAACTCAATCATATACAAGACACACATCACATCATGTCAAAGTGAAATAAGAATGCATATATGTTAAGCCACACTCAAAGGTTAGAGGTTAAAACAAAGTGGAAAGACAAAGTGACCAAACACACACAAGTGACTCAAGGTCCAACAATAGGCATCATCAATCATCACACAAAGTGGGATAAAGTCAAATGAGATGTAAAATAAGGTAGGGCAGTAACACATTCACATCCAAATCATGTCAATGATCAAAGAAGAAGGAAAAACAGTTAAGTCATGCATCACATTCATAAACAAATCCAATGTTACACAAAACAAGCATGCAAGACATAACCTTAAAGGAAATGACATGAGATAAGGGCATGAAACCAAGTGCGGGAAGAAACATAAACATGAATATCAAGTCAAAGATTCACTCATGAACACACAAAAGGAACATCAAGATTTGAATTCAAGACATGCATAAAGAACAAGTGCATACACCAAAGTCATCCTCAAAGAAAAGAGATACTAAACAAGAATACAAATGATCAAGTTTCAATCGATCAAAGTCAAAAACAAACCCAAATGATATGTATCATACTCAACAATTAAATTCAAGAAGAGACAAACTCAAGTTGAAGCACAAAAGTTAAGCAAATATCTCTTAAGTTAACCCATGAAGGAAACAAATGATCACGTGAAGCATATGAGATAAAACTATCATGTAATGAACCTCCATACATGAAAATCAGAACCTTAAACATGTAAAATAGAGCATACAAGAATCTTCAAGCATCCATTGAATCATTCAAGAAACAAACTCCAAAGACTAGGTCAAGTCATACACAAAACATGGTCAAAGTAGCAACAACTTGATGCACCAACCAAAAATAGAAATAAGAGCAAATAAAATCCAAATAAATGCTTAAGATTATGTCATGTGTGTTATGAATCATATGGTAAAGCATCAAAACAAGAATGGCAATAGAGCATCATCAAATGCATCAAACAAGGCAAAGCAAGCAACTAATCAAGCAAGAATCGAGGGTCAAATAAAACTAAATGAAAACCAAGCAAAAAGTGATCATCAAAGCATCCAACCAGCACTCGAACATGGCTCAATAATGTGTCAATAATGAAAACCAAGCAAAAAGTGTGTGCAAAAGATTGAGTCAAAATTCAAATGGAGATGGCAAGAATTGAAGCCATGTTTCAAACTAGGTCAAACAAAACACATAAAACCATCAATTTAAAATAAAATATTAAAATAAAATTAAAATGAAAATAAAAAATTGTGAAAAATTAAATAAAATGTAAAAATATCATAAAAGTATTTTTATGGAAATTTAGGACATTTAGAACTATTTAAGTAAAATCAAAATAGAAACTAAAAAGAAAATGAATTAAAAAAAACAAAGGGAGAGAAGAAAACTACCTAACGGAGTAGCTCCGTTGGCTCTTGTTTATGCTCAAACCTCAAGAATAACCTCTCCAATAGCCTCCTTAGACTTCAAGGATGAATAATCAAGCCAGGAAGCAATGAAAACTTGAAAGAAATGGCAGGTTCAAAGAAAAGAAAAGTTTGAGGTGGATGGGGCTTTTTGAAATGGATTTTGATGCCATGATCTTCTCTCTCTTCATTTTAGAGTTTGTGGAGTTTAAATATGAAAGTTTCTGAGAGTTTAATGGGCCTAAAAAGGCTGGTTTGAAATTTTTGAAAGTTTAGAGCAAATGGAATGTGCTCGGATTTTTCTCTCACATGGGGTGATATTGTGGTGTGGGGTGAGATCATGAAATTGTTGTGAGAAGAATAGCATATAGGGGAGTGGAACGAGGCAGATTGTGTGTGCATTTTTCTTTTCCCAACCTAGTCATAAGGATGAATGAGGTGTATGAGACAATTGTATGATTGTTGGCTCACTTTAGGTAAAATATTGGCAAAGTAAATATGGTACAACTCATATGAAAAGGTACACAAGGCCATACTATGATAATGAATTCAAAATATGACAAAAAGATGAATCATACTATGCCTTGAAATAACTTGAAAACTTCCTTTTTTCATGAGCATAACTTGGTGAGTTTTCCCCCAAATGGGGAGAAATCAAAACCACAATGAAGTAGGGAGATGTATGAAAAAAATTCATGTTGATGGTCAAGTAAAGTAAGACTTGGATCAATGAGAAAGAATATCTGGAAAACATGTCCTCAAAACTGTCCAAGATGACTTAGAAAAATTCTAAGTCATGAGTCTTGTCACATCATTGAGACCTCAACTTTGAAGCTACATATCTTGTTGAGTTTTGAACCAATGAGAGAGTTCTTGTAATGGATGGAAAGCTTAAAGAATGATCTTCAAATTTTATGTTATGTAAAAATTCATTTGAGATGAATACTTAGATGAAAAATGCCTTGGAAACTTGGTTGAAAAATTTGTCTAACAACTTGCCAAACTTAACATCTTTGGAACCCTTATTTGGGAGCATCATAACTTAAACTCTACACATGCAATTTAGATAATCTAGTACTCAAAATAAATCTTGGAGGATGTTATACAACTCTCATGTTGTAGGAAAATTCATATGAAGCTTGTATCATCATGAAAAGTGGGCTTGAAAGTAGGTACTTCGAACTGATTTTTCTACACTTAGAAAAATTCTAAGTGTTGAAATGTCACAATCTCCATTTTTCCAACTTTAACTCATCATATCTCCCAAACCATGAATCTTTTGGACATTCCTCCTTCCAAAAACTTGTATTTCATGATGTCATATTTAATTTGATAGCAAGTTTGCCTTCATTGGATAAAAAATGAGAAAGTTGTGGAAATTGCAAGATGGCTAAAATTAGGGTTTTCTACACTTAGAAAATTTTCCACCAAAACCCTAATCTAGTCAAAATCTTGATTTTATGCTCCTTCTTGATTTTTCTTGTTCCAAATACATGAAATAACTTGAAAACAACTATCATGCCCTTGATTGACCTTGAGATCTAAGATTTTGACCTAATTGAATCACATATGACTTTTGTTGACCAGATGAAACCCTAGGACCATTTCCACTGACTGGGGCTCTTGTGATGGCTTATGATGACACATAATCCATGTAGAGGACCCTCAAGGTGTGTGTTGAGCTTTAGAATCAAGTCTTACCCAAAGAACTAGCCATAAATCTCCTTTGAACCAAAATCTTAACTTGTTATCCATGAGATAGGAGGAGAAGAATCAATGCTTCTGCTCTTGATTCAAGTAGTTTATTAACATGCCTTGATAATGATGGAGACCTCATGACTTGAGATTGCCATAAAGTTGAATTTGAGCTCTTGATTGTTGGATAAGATACCTTGATCCCCTGTCTAAGATCAATACTATGTACAAATGCTAATGCAAAATGGTGTGAAACATAAGTCAGTATAAAAGAAAAAGTATGGGCAAATTTTGGGGTGCTACATTGTTTTCTTAAGACAATTGATTTTTAGAGGAATTTCTCAAAATATTTTGTATTTTAGGAGTTTTACAAAAAAAAAAATCATTCAAATTTTTTTCAAAAATGAAATAATTATAATATCATTCAAAAAAGTAATTTAATTAGTTTTTGTTTTGGACTGGGTAAGCACCCACCCCACAGTCAGGCAGACCGCTACCTAGCACGGGGAGAGCCCACGCGCCTTACTCACGTGTTCCCCATGTAGGGACACGTCATCAAGCAATTACCCGTGTCCTAAAGAACCAGGCTTCCGCCTTCTGAAGATCATAGGGCAGTTGGACCTGGGTGAAGGTCACGTGCTGGTCTTCCCTGTGCCGCGTAGACCTTCGCAATTACTTGTGTTGGGCCTGACAATCTAGCCTAATGTAAAGTAATTGTTGGCCCAGCGCTGAGGGCACACTATAAATACCCTCTTTCACTATAGGGTCAGGTATTTTGAATCCTACACCTTCTTTCTGTGCTCGCTCTCTCTTACTATATTTCTCACTTTAGCATCAGAGTACCTTGCAGGTACACCCCCTCTCTTCTCCAACACCAGTGAACATAAGAGCTCACGACGCGTGGCAAGCTGCTAATCCCTTTCTGATCCGGTAAGATCAGTGGTGCCATTTGTGGGAACCCTTGCTCCCCCGTTCTTTCTCCTATAGAAGCATAGAAGCTCAAGAACCAAAGCAGTTTTCAACCTCCATTTGATCAAGGTCAGCCCATGCAATGATAATGCTCCAAAAACCGCCTTCACTCCATTCACAAACAGTGACGGTCATGACCCCAACATGACCGTTCACGTCAAAGAGGGCGACTCCAAGGACGAACACACCGCCTCTCCCTCCTTGAAAGACACGACCTTTAACATCGCATGACGCTTTGATAGCCCAGCTATCTACCAGCCAATCCCGGTGCCTCCCAACGCCGACCCGACCATGGTGGCTCTATTCACGGCAATCAACCAGACAAATCTAATGATTTTCCAACAGAATGAGCAGATAGGGATATTCAAGAAGGAGCGACAATCACGCTTTCCCCCGTAGAGACATCGTCGCCCCGTTTCTAGAAGTCCCTCCCCTCCCCCGTGGAGGACACGACACGATGGCTCTCAGAGCCCTTCTCCCCGACAGGCTAGACGTCGTCCTCACTTGGAACTTGCCTCAGCCCGTAGCCACCCAGAAGCGTGACCGATCACCTCCCCAGAAGAAGCGACGATCCCCCACTCATAAAAGGAATAAATATGTAGGATACATCGAGAAGCCAAATAGCCAGCCAAGGAGTCCTCCCCTGCAGAAATGAAATAATTGAGGTGAACTTTCCCCATCTCGATCACCTGCCAGGAGCGATGAGGACGACCAGTGCACACCGCTATCCAGGACCATCAGGAAGACTCCCTTTCCCGTCGAGATGGAAAAACCCCTGCCCTTGGCGACATATGATGGTACGATTAACCCGGACGACCACATCGAAAGCGTCGATGCAATGCTCGACTACCGGAACATCCGGGGAGCCATCATGTGCAGGCTTTTCCCCACTACCCTAAGGAAAGGTGTTATGGCTGAAGGTGTGAGAAAACACAAGAAATAGGGGTTTAAATTGTGTTTTCAAAACTGAAAGTTTTTTGTGAAACTCAAACAAAGATCACAAATAAACTAATCAAGAAAGAAAGACACACGATATATCCTGGTTCACTTGAAAACTATCAAGCTAATCTAGTCCATCCACCAAGGTGATTTCGCCTTATACACAAGGACTTAATCCACTATAATCAACAGATTATAATGCACTAGCAACCACTGGTGACTAATAACATATACAATTGTCTTTTCTTAAGGATTTTGACCCAACTGGTCCATTAAAGAATTACAATCTGCACAAGCAACCGTTGGTGACTAACAACAAAGACTAACTGTGTCTTTTTAAGGATTCAGACCTAACTAGTCCCTTAAGGAGTTACTATCAACAGTTTGAACAAAGATGTTTACAATGAAATTGGTTCTAAACAAGTAGATATAAACACTATTAAAAGCTCAAATGTCTTAAAGACACTAATACAGTATGAACAATATTCTTTCTTTGTATTGTGGTGCTTCAATACTGTAGCTTCAGTTCTTCATAGATTACTTTCAATCAAAGTGTAAACTTTGTATTAATCATTGTAAAGCTTCTTAATTTCTTCAAGTAATCAAGTCCTTATATATCTAGAAAAAGATCCGTTGGAGGGTAGATCAGGAATATCCTTTAGGTAGCTGGCGACTTGAAATAATGTCATTACGCAAGGATGAAAGTCGTACACAAAAGTTGTCCTTTGTACCACCAAATCAGGGTAGTGGAATGAGACATTAAAACGTACTATGTACTATTTTCCCTCGTAGACGTTTGAGCTTCTCTTCTTTACACCAGAGGCTTCTAAATAGAGATGATTGAAGCATGAGTAAAAGAGTTGATCAATAGGTCGTCAGAGTCTTGAGTCTTCAGAACTTGTTCACCAGAACCTTGTCTTCAGAACTATAAGCACCCAGTCTTCAGAACCTTTCAGCATTTGTAACTTAAGTCTTCAGAGTCTTCAAAATGTCATTCAGCAGAACTTTTTCTTCAGCATTTATTCTTCAGAAATCAAGTCTTCAGAGTCTTCAGAATTTAGTTCAACAAAACCTTGTCTTCAGAGTCTTCAGCACTTAGTCTTCAGAAGATAATGACTTTAGAAGCTCTAAAGCCTTCAGAAGTAAAGTATCAGAGTCATGATCAGAAGCAAAAACCAAGAGAACGTTGCAGCAGCAACATATTGTCTTCTTAGAATCTTTCTGAACGAGAGTAGGTCAGAAGAAGACTTGCTTCTTATAACGCAGAAGCAACTTTGGTCATATCAGAGTAAACATTGAATATGAACTCTATTAGAGTCATAACTTTCTTTATTAGAGTCAGAACTTGTTTGTTAATTCTTCAGAAAAATAAACGTTATAGTACTAAAATTGTTCTAACACAAATACCACTTTGTTATTATCAAAACTTAGAGATATCTTGCAGAACCAAATCTTGTTCTAACAATGGTGTGGTACAAGCGCCTCGCGCCCGAGTTCATCACCTCCTGGGGGGAGCTGAAGAGGCAGTTCACCACTTCCCGACGCCACCCAAAGACGGAAGCATCCCTAGAAGCCATGATCTAGGGAAAAGACGAATCTCTCCGGGATTACATAGAGAGGTTCAACCGAGAATCTGTCCAGGTATCCACTTTGGACGACATGAAGAGATTTTTGATCGAGCGAGGACTGTGACCTCGCATCGAGTTCTCCAAGGCAGCCGATATTAAAAGGCCTAACACCTTAAATGCGCTTCTATACAAGGCCCGGGCATACATCCAATATGAGGAAATAGAGGACGCCCACTGCGCCCGTGACTTGGGGAATCAAGAGGGTTCCAGGAGCTCCTGGCACGAGGATTTCACTGTTCTTTGACGAGGTGAGAAAAAAAGAAGAGAGGACCGGCCTTGAGAACAGAGGGGGCCAGCAGACCGGCTCACTGAGTACACGCTACTCATAGCTCCCCGTGAGCGTATCCTATCCGAGTGTATCAACTCGGAATTTCAGAGAGGTGATGTCTGTTTTCCGAAACTGGCACCCCCTAAGCCCAACGTCGACAAGTCCAAGTACTTCAAATTCCATCAGAGTCAAGGACACGTCACAGAAGATTACATCCACCTCAAGGATGAAATCGAGATCCTAATCAAGAAGGGGAACCTAAAACAGTACACCCGAAGAAGCGACGCTCCTCGACAGGAGATCCGCGAAGCCAAGAGGGTCGAGAAGGTGTCGCCACTGTCTAAAGAAGCCAGACTGCAAGTTGCCCTGTGTGTCTCCTAGCAAGAAGACTTTCTCCTTCTCGGCGAACCCGACGTGCCGCTATTTGCCCGCAGCCTCTGGGAGCACTTCCCCACCGTAATGGTCATATTTGGCAGGTCCCCCGGTAAGCTCTCAGTCGGTCAATCAAGAAGAAATTTGAGAAGCTGGTCAACAAGAGCTCGAAGCAGAGCGCCACCCTCGACAAGTTCAAAGGTAAATCGAATTCGATTATCTTCTACCTTGAGGAACTACCCGAGGTTGCACCCAAATCCAGCATTCCCCTCTTGATCAGGGCTCAGATGGCGAACTTTGACGTGCGCTGCATCCTTGTCAACCAAGGGTGCTCGGTGGACATAATGTACGCCAATCTATTTACTACCCTCCAGCTCGACGAGAGGCACCTGACCCCGTATGACGGCTCTGACCTATAGAGCTTCAATGGCACCACCAGAAAGCCTTGGGGATACGTGGAACTGCTCGTCACATTCGGAGCCGAGGAGACCGCCAAACAGGTGAAGGTCCACTTCTTGTTGATCGATGTCCCTCTTTGTACCAGTGCATCCTAGGAAGGCCGACCCTAGCTGAACTGACTGCAGTGCCATCTACAGTGCACCTAAAGATGAAGTACTACACGACCAGAAGTCGATTCGTCACCCTCCACAGGGACATCGAAGCAACCAGTAGATGTTTTGAGGCGACAATCAAAGGGCTTAACTTGATCAACATCATCCCCAAGACGACCGATAGACCAGCCCGGGCTGAAGAGTAGAGATCACTACCCCGCGTCAACTTCGTCAATCTCGACAGCCGCTTCCCTAGCAAGCAGAAGCAGAGCACAGAGTCTGAAGATGCACCTCGAGCAGACAACGAGCAGCCGTCCCACCCAACGTGCCCCATTCTAGATGGATACTTCGAGCTCATCACGCTCAGTGATGACCCAGGAAGAAGCGTGAAGATCGGCACGGAACTCCCCGATCTGGCGAGGAAGCAACTAAAGGCCTACCTCCGGGAGAATGCTGACCTGTTCGCGTGGAGCGCTGCTGAGATGCCTGACATCGACCCCGATGTATCATGGCACCACCTCACCATAGACCCGGCCTCTAGAGTTGTAGTTCAACATAGGCGTAGGCAATCTTCCGAAAAAGCGGAGGCTACTGAAAAAGTTGTAAAAGACCTCCTATAGGAAAATTTTATATCGAAAGCCCAATACACAACTTGGTTGTCCAACGTTGTACTTGTTAAAAAACATAATGGAAAATGGAGGATATGTGTTGATCACACTAATCTCAATTGGGCATGTCCCAAAAATGCATATCTGTTACCTAACATCGACAAACTCGTCGACAATTATGCAGGTTTTAAACTGTTATCCTTCATGGACACGTACTCGGGGTACAATTAAATCCCCACGGTGAAGGCCGACAAACAATACATGACCTTCATGACCGAGTCGGGCAACTATTACTAGAATGTAATGCCATTCGGTTTGAAAAACGTCGGCTCGATCTACCAGCGGATGATGAACAAATTCTTCCGGGGATAGACCGAGGACATGCTTGAGGTCTAAATGGATGACATGATCGTGAAGTCATGAAAAGAAATCGACCATACTGCACATCTCAGAAAGGTCTTCAAGACAAAGAGGAACTGCAAAATAAGGTTCAATCCGGAGAAATGAACCTTCGGTGTACGGGCAGGCAAGTTCCTCTACTTCTACTTATTGGAACAAGGAATAGAGGAGAATCTGGACAAATGCAGGGCTTTCTCCGAGTTTGCAATTCCGAACACGGAGAATTACATCCAATCCTTAAACGGGATGCTCGCGTCTCTGTCTCATTTCGTTACCAAGTTTGCCCAACATGCCATTCCACTCTTCAAGCTTCTGCGCAAGGAGGCATCATTCAAATGGACCGAGGAGTGCGAGCAGGCCCTCCTCCACCTTAAACAAGTCCTCTCAGAGCCACTGGTCCTATTGAGGCCCAAGGTCGGGGAAACCCTGTACTTATATCTTCCCGTCGCTATTGAGGTCGGCAGCGCAACACTGATTCGCGAGACTCCCGAAGGGCAAAAGCCGATCTACTTCACGAGCAAAGCCCTCCAAGTTCCCGAGCTCAGGTAACAGCAGATCGAGAAGGTCTCCCTGGCCCTCATCAACACAGCTAAGAGGTTATGGAATTACTTCCTGGCCCATACAATTATGGTCAGAACCAACCATCCCGTTAAACAGCTACTCGAGCAGCCAAACATGTCAGGCAGAATGCTCAGATGGTCACTCGAACTCTCAGAATTCTATGTCCAATACGTGAGCAGAAAGGCCCTCAAGGCACAAGTTTTGGCCGACTTCGTCGTGGAAATGACCTTCATGGACTCCCCGACCCCCAGGGCGCACAAGTGGACCATCTTCGTCGACGGCAGCTCCAACTCGACGGAAAGTGGAGCGGGCATCATCTTAGAGAATGAAGAAGACATTTTGATAGAAGTCTCCCTCGCCTTAGCATTCCTGAAGTCAAACAACCAGACCGAATATGAGGTGTTCCTCGTAGGACGCTGCTTGGCCGAAGACCTTGGCGCAAAAGAGGTGAAGATCTTTACTGACTCCCAGCTCGTGGCCTCCTAGGTCCGGGGAGAGTACCAAGCCAAAAACGAAAACCTCGCCGAGTACCTCGCCTTGGTGAAAGAAAAAATGAAGAGCTTCGATTTTGCAGAAGTACAGCATGTTCCACGCGAACACAACACCAGGGTGGACATCCTGTCGAAACTAGCGAGCACGGAGAAGAAGGGTAGAAACAAGTTTGTAATCCAGGAGGTTCTCTCTCGTCCGAGCATCGAGAAAGACACAATGATAGTCGAGGTTAATGCTATCGACGATAGAAATTGTTGGATGGCCCCTGTATACAACTACCTCAATGTCGCATCGCTGCGAAGAAGGGGCCGGCAAAGACAGAAGAGTCGCCACCGCTCGTTATTTATCCCAAAGAGAGGAAAAGGAAACGCTCATAGAAAACCTACGAAAAGGGGAAAAGACAGGTCATCGCAACCAAATCTTGGGTTTGGGAGTCGGTTACGCAAGGGGAAGGTATGAGCACCCCTCACGTCCATTGTACTCAACGGGATCCAGGCTTGTTGTCTAAACCTGTGAGTATAAAACAAACTATCTAAGGCTGCTGCTAAACGGAGAAAGAACTGACTTGATAGGACATCGTCACCCTATGCATACGTATTCCTTCGTGCAATGGAAAAATCAGAGTCAACGTAGTTCGGGAAACTACGAGGGAGATTGATCTCCAAGACATCGCATCTTGTGCCTACGTATTCTCATCTGGTATGAGAAATTAGAGCAAAACATAGTTCAGGCTAACTATGGGAAAAGATCTCAATCACACTGGGGCGAGAGAAGAGGTTCGAAAACAGGCTAGTCTCAATTGCACGGGGGCAAGAGAAAGGGGAAGGTTAGTTGTTAGCGGGAAGGTCTCGATCGCACGGAGGCGAGAGAAAAAGGAAATTAGTCGTTAGCGTGCTCGCCAAGACATCGCGTCTTATGCCTACATGTTCTCATCTGGCATGAGAAATCAAAGCAGCTGTAGTTCAGCTAACTACGGATAACCAGGTCTCGATCGCACGAGGGCGAGAGAAAAGGGATCTCGATCGCACGGAGGCGAGAGAAAGGAATCAGAACGGGAGGCACACGCTAAATCCTAAGACGTAGGAGCTAATGTGTCGCTTCCGTTGACCCTTGAAATTGCGTGCAAGCTCCATTTCCAAACTACTAATCTCCTCTTTGATCTTTGATGATGATGTTTCGAAATACGGCTCGAAAGGGTCAAAGTGAATTGAATCGGGTCCAATGTGACGCTAAACCGTCGTAGCTCGACTTATGAGGGAAGTCAAACTATAGGAGGTCGCGTAATTGATATCCGTGCTAAGGACAAGATAGAGAAATGATATTGAGGATCATTCTCCAATTGAATCGTGTCGCACGGGCCAAAAACAGTGGGATCTTATCTTAATCGCAAACATAATATCGATTAATCGAAGGTAGCCTATAGCGATCCCAAAGTAAAGAAAATGACCCAAATGGTCATCTTCCATAGATTTGAAATCGGGAAGGTTATCGACTTCGAAAATTCGACGCTTACGGATACAAGACTTCATCGATCCAAGAAAGTCAAAATAAAATCAAAAAGAAGAAGAAATGAGGAGAGAAAGGAGGTGGTCTCGGATCCAACATTATTCATCAATAATTTTACTGGTAACGGATTACGGAAGTGTCGTCATCGACCAAAAAAAAAGAGGAAAATAGAATAAAATGCTCAATAAGAAATGAGAAATAAAATCTAAACTCTAAAAAATATTTAAAATCCTCTAAAAGAAATAATAATATAAAATAAACAAAAATTAACTATAATATATATTAAAAACTGTATATAAAAATATATTTACAAAGAGACTATTAAAACAAAATATATAATATATTACATATAGTTAGTTAATTAATAAAACAGGGGAGGAGGCTGATGAAAATGGGGGTATAGACCAAATGAGAAGCAAAAACAAAAACAGCAAAAACAGCAAAAAATGGGGGTATAGACCAAATGAGAAGCCTAAATCAAAAGCAAAAACAGCAAAAAAAAAATGAAAGAAGCAAAAACAAAACGCAACAATCTCTTACTCGTCCCAGATCAATTCATCATCATCTCTCTCTCTCTCTCTTTCATGACCCTCTTCGTTCAACACCAACTTCACAAATATCATCTCCAGAACAACTGTTCATCATCATTATCTCTTCCGAAACCAGCTCGGAAACATCTTTCAATCTCTCTGTTTGTTCTCTATGATTTGATTTAGCCATGGTTGTAATTTGTGTCGTTGAAATTTAAGAATAGGTTTGAAGTGGGTTTCAAAGAAAGGTGGTGTGGGTGGTTGAATCTAGGTCATGGTGATGTGGGTTGCGGATTTGCGAGGTGTGTTTGTGGAAATGGGTTTGGAGGATTTAAATGGGTTGTTGTGCAGAAGGTTGATGGTGAAATGGTGGCGGTTGTGTTCGATTTGAACGTGTTTGGAGTTCTGTTATGTGTAAACGGTGGGTTTCGTTTGATTCACGGTTGAAGCAAGAAATAGAAGTTTGTTCATGTGAGTTTCTGGGTTTATGTTGGATGTGTGGAAGTTCATTAATGGTGGTTGAAGGAGATGAAGTGTGAAGTTTGTTGAAGGAAAATGGGTCGTTTGCGGAAGTTTTTCCTGGGTTCCATTTTTTGAGGTTCGATGGGAGTTTGCGGGTTTGAAGAGTTTAATGGGTGGTGTTCACAGAAGGTTGATGGTTTGAAGGTTGAAGGAGGCGGATTAGGGGGTGTGTTAGTGATGAATGAAGATGTTTCAGAGCTGTGAATTTGAAGAATGGGTTCTGTTTTGGTTGTTGGAAGGAAGATGAGTTGAAGGTTTGATAATGGTGGAAGTAAATGGTGGAGAAGATAAAGATTGAAGGGGTTACAATGAAGATGATGAAGGAATTGGTTGCACAGCAGATTCTAGGGTTCTGTGCCAAGAAGATGATGAACAGGGTATATATACCCTGCTGTGTGACAGGTGGCAGCCTGGCTAATGATTAAAGACTAATTAAATTAAATGCTAATTAATCAAATGACTAATAACTGATTAAATGCACCGTTAATGAAAATGCTGTAATAATTAAAGCTGACTTAACTAAAGAAACTAATTCTAATAACCTATAACTAATTTACTCCTAATCTACTTACTTAATTAATATAAATAATTCTGAATTAAAAATAAAATCAAATTAATCCTATTAATTCTAATGAAATTCTAGCAAATAAAATTTTATATTATTTCTAAAAAAGAACTAATTCTAAAAAACCTAAAATCCTAAATCTATTTAATTATAATTCTATCAAAAACTATTTCTAATAAAACTCTATTATTCTATTTTAATTTCTAGAAACTATTAAAATTCTAATAAAATCTATTAAAAATCTATAAAAAGAAAATAAAACAGAAATAGAAATAAAAATGCAAAATGCCATGGAAAAAGAAACGGAGAAAATGGGCGAACATCGGAAATACGCCAAATTATCGGCACGGACTGAATCCCCAGGAAAAGAACAACTTTCGCTCGATTTCGACATGGAACTTAACATTTGAATCGATTTAAATTGCCTGAAATGCGAGCAAAGTGGTTGTAATCCTGATAAATTCAATCCGACTGATAACACTGGCAGTATGCAAGAAATGATCTACCTAAATGATATGCAGATGAAAGCGAAGCAGAAACCAGTCAAAGTTAGAAAACGGGTGGGCAAATTTTAGGGTGCAACACTCAGCATGGGGCGACTGCCCGACAATGCAAAAGAGACCAGCATGGTCAGGCTTGCTCATACGTCTTGGTCGAGTACAAGTTGTACCAGAGGAGATTCTTCATTCTCCTCCTCAAGTGCATCAATGAATCCAAGGTACCGGGCATACTCTAAGAGATCCACAAAGGAATCAACGCCTAGCACCTCGGTGGGCGATCACTCGCCCGTAAGGCTCTACGGGCAGGATATTATTGGCCCACCATGCAGCAAGACGCCAAAGAGCACGTCAAGAAGTGCAACAAATGCCAATGACACGGGGACATGCACCTTGCCCCGCCTAATGAGCTCAAAACGCTCTCATACCCATGGTCGTTTACTTAGTGGGGGATGGACATCCTCGAGTCCTTTACCATAGGGTCATACTAAAACAAGTATTTGATAGTCGGTGTCGACTACTTCACTAAGTGGATAGAGGTTGGAGCCTTAGCCAAAATCATGGCCCAAAACATACTTCATTTCTACAAAAGGAATATACTTTCCCGGTTTGGTGTACCCCAAGCAATCGTCACTGACAACGGGACTCAATTCACTGACAAGAACTTTCAAGACTTTGTTGCCAAGCTGGGCACAAAACAACACTTCACGTTGGTCGAGCACCCACAGACGAACGGGCAGGCCGAAGCCGCAAACAAAGTGATTCTACATGGCCTGAAACGAAGACTGGGAGACGCCAAGAAGAGGTGGGTCGAAGAGCTACACAACATGCTCTGGGCCTACAGGACGACCCCGCACTCGATGACAGGGGAGACCCCATTCTGACTAAACTATGATACCGAGACGGTGATTCCGATAGAAATAAGGGATCTCTTCAGGAGAGCCGAATCTCCCCTCGACGAGGAAGCGAACGATGAGGCCCTAAGGGAGGAACTCGACCTAGTCGAGGAAATCTGGTCGTGGGCATCCCTTCGCGAAGCCTCGCTGAAACAAAAGATAACTATGTGGCATGATAGTAAAGTCATCAAGCGCGAGTTCCAGGTAGGCAGCCTGTTCCTACAAAGGAATCAGAAGGACTCGCGCGAGGGTAAACTTATCGCGAACTAGGAAGATCCGTACCAGGCCCGAGACAAAACGGGCAACGAGGCCTATTACCTCGAAAACCTACACGGGTAAGAACTTACTCGAAAACCTACAACGAGGCCTATTACCCCGATGGCAAGCAAACAACAACGCTATTTCATATATACATGAAAAACAAGAAAAATAAGGCACGCAAAACATAAAAGTGAAATACTACATTTCCAAAATGCGGGTTGAGCCCATTGTTATAATGTTACAGAATATGGTACACATGCCAAAGAAAATTATATCAAAACAGGCACGCAGGCCAAAAACGAAAACAAGAAAACAGAGCTATGCAGCTACATCCTCCTCAGGTTGGTCGCCCACCACGGCTTGACCATCATTTTTGTCTTCAGCTTTAGGCGTGACCAAACGACCCTCGATCGCTTGGTGATAAGGGCATGTCCCCTCGGTGACAAGTTGGACGCCAGGGTTCACAAGATGGAGCTGCTCCACAGCACAGTTAAAACCCACCTCAAGAGCCCCCATGCAATCCTGCTCGAGCTCCCGGATCTTCGACACTAGGTCAATCTGAGATGCCATGAGCTTCTCTTTGGCGGACTCGTCCTCAGCAGGCCTTGCAGCTGCCTCCAACTCAATGATCCTTTCCAAGAGCTTTGTCCTCTTCTCATCGGTAGCCTTCACTTTCTTTTCCATCTTGCTGTAGAGGTTGACTTAGGCTGTGTTCCTTTCTTTGCACTCGTCGAGGATAGTCGCCAGCTTGTTTCTCTCAGCCTCGATGGTCGTGAGGTTATTCTGCAGCTTGGTCAGGTCAGCCGAGGGGCAAGTCTCATCATTTAGGACCAAAGTCGTTTCAAAGACCTGCATCATTGTGGCCATATCCTCCGATAAGGATTTCCTCCTCATCTTCCGGTCAACACCCAGGATGGCCTTGGACTCAGCAGTGCTCACGGTCAGGGAGTTGGCCCCGTAGAAGAAATCAGGTTGTAGATAACAGGGTGGGAGCACGAACTTCTCCCCGGACATACTCCATGTAAGGTCGACGGTCTCGGGCTCGCCGACACGCTGTCTTTTGGGGGTCCCCTACGATGTCGGAGATTAGCTGCATTGGGAAGAAAAGGACGAGCCTCCCGGTATCTGGTCGGGACCTGGCATCTACTGAACTTGAGCGACTCGCCCCTTGCCAGCCTTCTTCCCACCCTTGGTGGCCGCCAGCTTCTTCACGCGTTCTTGCAAGCTCGACATCTCACCTGCAAAAGAAAAAACAAGCAATTCAGCAAACAACAAACCAATGATAGAAAAATAGATGGAACCCGAGTGAAGAGGGGGTGTCGCACCTCGAAAAATCAATCGATAAACGTGACCCTCTCACTAAAGGCGCAAAAATGCGGTTCGACAGATTCGTCACTGAACTTTATTTATCCCGAAGAGACGGGAAAGGAAAACATTGAGAAAACCTTTTAGAAACGAAAGGACATGAACACGGTCGTCGCAACTAATGTTCCGAGTTTGGGGGAAGATATTAGCATCCTTCACGTCCGTTGTACTCAACAGGAACCTCTTAGTGATTTGTGATGGGTGTTATCTAAGCTTGCTTGTTTTCTTCTCAATGATAAATGTGAATTGGTAGGATAAAAGGATGAAGACGCTAGGGGAGATGGGTGGTTACAGGATGAAAGCTATACACGGGTAGGACAAATTTGGGGTATGACAGATGCCCCTATCTAATTGGATTAAGCATAGTAAGATGAATTGTTTTGGTATTCATTCTTTTGAGGTAGAAAGCAATTAGATATGAAGAAGACTCCAAATTTGTCCAAAAAGAAAGGAAATGCGTGGGAAGTGGAATGATGGATCAATGTCAACCCTCGAGTGACATTGAATAACTTGAAAAGGTCGTTATGACCAAAAGGAGGATAACAGAAATAGCCTGACACCAAAAGGATGTAGGGGTCTATCACCAAAAGGATGATAAAGAACACTCACACAATCTGGCACCAAAATGATGACAGGCCCATCACCAAAAGGATGATAGAGCGACACACACACACAACTCTAACACCAAAAGGATGCAGGGGTCCATTACTAAAAGGATAATGGAGAACACTCGCACAATCTAGCACCAAAAGGATGACAGACCCATCATTAAAAGGATGACGGAGCGACACACACATACAACCCTGACACCAAAAGGATGCAGGGGTCTATTACCAAAAGGATAATGGAGAACACTCGCACAATCTGGCACCAAAAGGATGACAGACTCGTCACCAAAAGGATGATAGAGCGACACACACACAATCCCGGCACCAAAAGGATACAGGGAACACTCGCACAATGTAGCACCGAAAGGATGACAAACCCATCACCAAAAGGATGATAGAGCGACACACACACAAATGGCTACCACCAAAAGGATGATAGAATGACATTCTCACAATTTGGCACCAAAAGGATGATGGAGCAACACATACATAATCCCGACACCAAAAGGATGCAGGGGGTCAATTACCAAAAGGATAATGGAGAACACTCACATAATCTAGCACCAAAAGGGTGACATACCCATCACCAAAAGGATGATAGAGCGAACTCACACACACAGACCTGCCACCAAAAGGATAATGGATAACACTCACACAATCTGGCACCAAAAGGATGACAAACCCATCACTAAAAGGATGATAGAGCGACACACACACATCCCTGACACTAAAAGGATGTAAGGGTCCATTACCAAAAGGATAATGGAGAACACTCACAAAATTTGGCACCAAAAGGGTGACAGACCCATCACCAAAAGGATGGAACCCGAGTTAAGAGGGGTGTTGCACCTCAAAAAATCAATCGAGAAACGCGACCCTTGCACTAAAGGCGCAGAAATATGGTTCGACAGAGTCTCCACCGAATTTTATTTATTCTGAAGAGACGGGAAAAGAAAATATTGAGAAAACCTTTTAGAAACGAAAAGACAGGAACACGACCATCACAACCGATGTTCCGGGTTTAGGACTCGGTTACGCAAGGGGAAGGTATTAGCACCCCTCACGTCCATTGTACTCAACGAGAACCTCTTAGTGATTTGCGATGGGCATTATATAAGCTTGATTGTTTTCTTCTCAATGATAAATGCAAATTGGTAGGATAAAAGGATGAAGACGCTAGAGGAGATGGGTGGTTACAAGATGAAAGTTATACACGAGTAGGAAAATTTTGGGGTATGACAGTGGGCTTGTTATCTAAGAATTGTAAGGCTTCCTCGTCGGACGCACACTTGATGACTCGAATTTGTATCGCACTTTCCAATTTATTTCGTGCATATTTATTCATTATTTCATCGAGTCTTTGTCATTTTAGTTGTTAATTACTTACGTTTTCTTCTGTTTTTACTTGACAAGTGTTAAATCAGCAACATAGAAGAAAAGGATCGAAAAGCGAGCTAAACGGGGGAGAAAGCCCCTCAAAAAGCAACATTCTGACCTCATCAGGACAATGGCGTTCGCCATTGCCTGTGGAAGGCGTTCACAATGCAAAAAAGGAGAAAACTACAATTTGAAGCTAATGGCGGTCACCATTAAGCACACGACAGTCGTCATTTTCCGCGGGAACAATTCTCCCAGAGCAGTGTGGTAGTTGTGAAGCAGTTTCGAATCCTAATATTTTGGAGCCACTCCCCCTCTATAAATAGACCCTAGTAGGTCAGAGTTAGGCATCCAAGTAACCCGTGCAGAAGCGCTGTCGAAATTCTGCCAGACCCTCCTTACATATTCATTAACCAAAGCAGAAATCGTTCACATCGAGTGATTCCTGCACCGTTGTACCTTTACTTTCTTGTAATCGCTATTTGCACTTGGATCAAATTTGTAATCTGTTGGAGTTCTTTCTATTTCAATTTATTTCAGGTTATTTACAATTCTATTTTACTGCATTACTTTACTTTCGTATTATTTGCAATTATGTATGTTTTAATTTACAGCATGATAAGTACCTTAGGTTTAGAGATGAACATGTATGAGTAGTTTCATCAGAGTCCGTAGTTTTAGTATCGTCACCCGACGGGACTCTGTAGGAACCATCGGTGTTCAACTTAGTTATTTTAAGATTCTGGTTCTGGTGTCTAACCAGAATTTAGCCAGTCTTGTCGCGAGAGCGAGAGGCTGGTTAATAGTGTTTTGTCACGAGAGTGAGAAATACACCAAGGCGTGTCCGAAAGAGTGAGAGTTTGAGGTGATCTTCAGATAGTAGGTACCGAGCACTGATTCTGAATGCAGCGAGAGCGCTTTAGGTCTTAGTTAGGCTTTGCTAGTTTTCAAAGTGCGCCTTTTAATTGCCGAGCGAGCGAGAGCAAAATCTTGGGGTCATCAGGTGCGGTTGGGTCAATAGCACGAGAGTGTAAGATCGAATCTTTAAACCAGTTCTTCCAACAGAATAACTTTGAGTCCTTTGTTAACACCCGGGATCTGTTGAGTCCCTTAGGAGCACGTGGATCATTCTTCAAACCTGTTTCTTATTCTTGTTCAAATCCTGTTCTAATTAAGTTTTTTCACCATAAAAACCAAGCCTTAGCTTTGCACCGCAACAATTGATCACTCTAGGTTGATTATTAGTCCTTGTGGGTTCGACAATCTTTTAAAACTACACGATAAACTATATACTTGCAGTAGTAATCCGACAAATACGTAAAGTCGCGATCGAGGAGTGCCTTCTATTGCACCCCAAATTTTGACCATTAGATCTTCATTATCATTCTAGAATCATCTTCATTTGTTTATCTAACCATAACCTATTTCAAGTCTGTCTTTGTCAAGATACAGATGAATCGGGGTTCCATGCAATCGAGAATCGAGGTTTCGATGATCTGATCAGTCAATGTCTTGGATTGGTTCTCCATGGAATAAGTCTCTACACCATCGAAGATACCATATTGGATCAATTATGAATCCAATTTGAAGTTGTCACCCAAAGATCAAGAACAGTGTAGTTCAGGACCCCCGATTAGGGTTTCTGATTAGGAAAAGTCAACTGTGGTTTGACTTTTGATTTAAAAAGGTGTTCCAATGATGGAATAATGTTCCATGAAGCTCATATGGCTTATTTAAGTTTACCCAAGAAGTTTAGGACCTCAAAAGACCCAGAACATCAACAGTCGATCCGGTAGTTATCGATCGATCGGTTTGTTTTACTGAAAAGTCAACTCTTTGACCATAAGGAATTTGACCCCAAAGTTTGAAGAAAATATGTTCCTAATAACATATTACACCTAGCCATGAAGTTTCATGACCATTGGATCAAGGATTGAGGAGTAATCAAAAAAGTCGGGAATTAGGGTTTTGAAAGGGGCAAGACCATAACTTCCTAACCACACATCCAAATGAGGTGGTTCAAAGCTTGTTGGAAAGTTCTTGGCAAGCTAAAAAAGTGTAAAGCTTACCTATGGGTAAAAAATGCATAGATTTAGAGTTATAGTCAAAATCACCACAAGAGGGAGAAAACACTAAGAAAAATTCTAAGTTTTTGGCATTTTTAGGCATGTTTTCAGCCAACTTTGAGGGGCTTTTTGACCTAGATCCACTTGGAATTTGAAATTTCAGTAAACATGAAAGTTGTAGATCTCCATGAGGGATTTCCAAAAAATACAAGATCTCCTCCATAGCCCTTGTGAGCTGAGAGTTTCGAATTGAGCAAGTTGGGCCTGAGCACTAGTTTGTCATCATGTCAAAACTCAACAAAGACTTGGTTTCCAACCATGTACTTCATTTCTAACCATGAGAAAACATTTGATGTGATGTGTTAGAGGAAGCTTTGAACTAGATCTGAGGAGAATCCAAGCAAAGCCAAGAATCCATCCATAATCCATTTGTTTAATATAAAAGGTACGAAAGTACACATGAGAGAGAGTGTTGGTTTTGCTAGCTTGCTTTAGCACCTCTGTAGCCCCTGCATACCAGCTCAAAGGCAGATGTTTAGTGAGGTTAATGACTATTGGAAAGAAGATAAATCCAGCAGGTGTGGAATCACATTTGAAATGCTAAGGATTTTCCCACCAAAATGCAAGTTTGCATTGTAAATGTCAATTCTTCCCCAACCTTCATTCAGCCTATAAAAAGAGGCTCCATTCCACACCGCTCCACACACCAGAGCTCTCCAAAACACAAGAGAAACACAATTCTCATTCCATCCTTCTTTGCTTGAAAGTGAAGAAACACCCAAAAACACCAAAATTGCCTATTTGCAACTTCCACACCAACACCACTTCTAAACATTCCACCACCTTAAAAATCATCCACAAACACACTCAAAATGAAAATTTGAAACTATTCCCACCATTAATTTTGAAATTCTGGCAACCACACAGTGGATGTTATCACTAATGTTATGACATCCACTATAACACAAACTACTGGACTTAATAATAAGCAGTAAATAACACAAGTAATTGTTCACCCAGTTCAGTGTCAACCACACCTACATCTGGGGGCTACCAAGCCAGGGAGGAAATTCACTATTAGTATAATTAATTCGGAGTCAAACAACCCATTTACAACTCTTCACTTAAGACCTACCCAATGACACTTCAGCCTAATAGTAGACCAGAGTTTCCCACTCACTCTCCCTCAATCACCTCAGTGATATCAATACACAATTACAATTGGACAATGAAGACACACTTTAAACACACCTTGATCTTGCTTCACATCTTTGATCAAGAGACACGACACTCTTGCTTAAAAGCTTTGAGTGGCACAATGAACATGACAGTTCACTAACATTAAACCAAAGCAATCATACAACAGACAATTGCTTGGCCTACAAGAAATACTAAGACTCCTAAATACACGTGAAAAACAGAGTTCTTCACTCACAAATCACACTCTCCAATCTCTCTCCAGAAGCTCTTCCCTATTAGGAAGGATCCTTCTGTTATTTATAGCAGCAGACTTGCTTTGGGCCTTGATGGAGAAATTAGGTTTACCCAAGATAAACCTCTCTTCATGAAGTTGCGCACATCCAATTGAGTTAGGGGCATTCCAGGTTATCCTTAGCATTGCCTGTTATGTCGCCTAAGATAACTAGGCTCCCTAAAATGTTTCCTTAAGTATAACCTGAGCTAATAACAGAAAAACTAACACTGTGCGCCCTGATGTCATACGCTCGATGTCATAACATTCAGTCATGACATTCAGCTTCACTTACTCTTAGCTCACCCAGCAGAACACTCTTCTTGTATGTCATAACATCAGTTATGACATTCATACATACTCCAATATTTTTCCACAAAATGCAGCTAATCAAAAGCATCTACAAACTCCCCCTTTAGCAAATTTTTGGCTAAAACACTCTGTTACAGTCTCAGAGATTACAAGCAGCAGAAGTCATATAATTTATCATGCAGGAAAGCTACTAACACACTATCAGAGTTGTCTACACTCACGCACTTAGCTCTCAGCTTCTCAGGGTCAACCTGTTCACATACAATCATCTCTTAGTCAACACTACAGATGTCACAATGTTGTGAGTTACATTCTGAGTTACTCCCCCTCCACTGATTCATACCACATTAGCTGTACACAACCTGCAGTCACACACAAATTATCCAGGCTTTTCTGGATGTCAAGACATTCAGAATGACATCCTGAAGAACACAATCATCTGTTACATCATGTGTTACTCCCCCTAAAAAGATGCACAACCACACACACATTCTGCAAACACCCTGCAGATACACAAAACTAGCAGCTATCCTATTACTAGGTTCCATCAAGGAACACACACACCTAACATACATTCCTACACTCATTAGGAACTCACACAGAAGCAGCAACATATCATCACCTCATGCAAACCTGCCCAGAAGTCTTCAAGTCTTCCACCTGCTGTTACTACCTAACACTTCTCCCCCTTTTTAGCCACAATTTAAGATCAAAACTAATTAAATAGTGCAGATCAAAATGAGTAACATTACAGAAGTCAGGGGTCATTACAAAAAAAACTGCTCATGAAGAGCATCACAAATTTCAGCTGCCAAATAAGGATTAAAATCTAAAGCAAGGAAACACAAAAGCATCACTAGTCACACCAGCACCAGCAACACACCCTCATCAGCCCAAGCAACCACCAGCCTGAGCCCTACAGCAGTCTATCAGCTCATCACTCTTCCTCCTCAGAAGAGCTGGAGTCATTGTCATCACTATCTGTTGAGATATCCTCTTCACTGTTATCAGAATCTTCCTGTGGCCTAGTTGCACTGCTGGAGCCATGAGCATTATCAGAGTTGTGAGGAGGATCAATGCGAGCAAGAGGAATAGTTATGCCACACACAGGTAGCCCTTTCTGGAAAATCTTATCGACAATTTCCTTAGTGGATTTGTCCTCATATGCTGAGCCTTCCCTATTACTGATTCACCTAAGTTCGTCAACAGTGGGAGGAGGATACTTGCCCTTGGACTCTTCTGTTGAGAATTTGGGAGGGGTATTGAATGAAGAGGCACCATGATGGAAAGACATTTTGATGTTGAGAGGAGACTGAGAGTGAAGTTCTGAGAGAAATTTTGGAGAGTAGGAAACTGAGTGAATTGGATGAGGAATATGACAATTGGTGTGGACTGCCGAGCTTTACTAGTCAAGGGTGTGGAATGCATTAAATACATAGGTTGAACCAAGTGTTTTCCAATAAAATAAATTTTATCCTGACCACTCCCTCTGGCCAGTAATTGCTATAGGTCCTCATATACACAAATTCCCAATGTTCCTTTTAGATTCTCAAATTGGGCAGCATCTAAAGCCTTTGTAAAAATGTCAGCTAGCTGTAATTCAGTGGGCACATGTTCTAGGGTGATCACTTTGTCTTCCACAAGGTCTCTTATGAAGTGGTGCCTGATATCTATATGCTTGGTTCTGCTATGCTGAATTGGATTCTTGGAAATGTTGATAGAACTTAGATTGTCACAGTACAATGTCATGACATCCTGAGTGACATTATATTCAGTCAACATTTGCTTCATCCATACCAGTTGAGAACAACTGCTACCAGTTGCTATATATTCAGCTTTAGCAGTGGATAATGAGACACAATTTTTCTTTTTGCTAAACCAGGATATAAGGTTGTTCCCTAAGAAAAAGCATCCACCAGAGGTGCTCTTTCTATCATCAGCACTTCTAGCCTAGTCAGCATCACAATACCTAGATAAAGTAGGATCACACCCATGAGAGTAAAGTATATCATAGTCACAAGTTCCATTCACATATTTGAGAATTCTTTTGACTTGATTTATGTGACTTACCTTAGGATCTGTTTGATATCTAGCACACACGCCAACAGCAAAGGCAATATCAGGTCTGCTAGCTGTTAGATACAGCAAGCTTCCAATCATGCTTCAGTACAGGCTTTGATCAACACTAGTACCACTCTCATCTTTAGATAACTTCAGATGGATGGGTGCAAGCGTTCTTTTGTGACTAGCATTGTCCATCCCAAACTTTTTGACTATGTTTTTGGTATACTTACTTTAGGAGATAAATATGGAATCTTCCATTTTCTTGACTTGCAATCCAAGGAAGTAAGCTAATTCACCACACATGCTCATTTCAAACTCAGATTGCATGTGATTGACAAATTATTTCACCATTTTGTCTGACATCCCTCCAAACACCATGTCATCCACATAAATTTGTGCAATCATGATTTTTCCACCTTCATCCTTTACAAAAAGGGTCTTGTCTATCCCTCCTTTTCTGTATCCATTGGTGGTAAGGAATTCATTCAGTCTCTTATACCAAGCTCTAGGAGCTTGCTTCAATCCATACAATTCCTTCCTCAACTTATATACACGGTCTGTCAAGTTAGGATCCTTAAATCCCTTGGGTTGTGCCACATATACTTCCTCATTCAGATATCCATTCAGAAAAGCACTCTTCACATCCATCTGGAATAGTTTAAATTTCAGAATACAGGCAATTCCTAACAAAAGCCTGATTGACTCAAGTCTTGCAGCTGGTGCAAAAGTTTCATCAAAATCAATTCCTTCAACTTGAGTATAACCTTGTGCCACTAATCTGGCTTTGTTTCTGGTTACAACTCCTTGTTAATCAGACTTGTTCTTGTAAATCCACTTGGTTCCAATGATGTTTGTTCCTTCAGGTCTTGGAACCAATTCCCACACTTCATTCCGTTTAAATTGTTCCAATTTATCTTGCATGGCCTTGATCCAATATTCATCAGTTAATGCCTCCTTCACATTTTTGAGCTCAATCTTGGATACAAAGCATGAATTTGAGATGATTTCTCTGGTTCTGGTTCTTACACCACTGTTGAGGTCTCCAATGATCAGATCTTTGGGATGATCTTTCAGGATCCTGATAGAAGGTTCTTTGTTGGTAGTTTCTGGTTGAGAATCTGAAGATACATCTTGAACGTCTTCAGAATTGACTATATCATCAGCTGGTGTCTCAAGCAATGTTCCAACATCCTCTATGACATTGCTTTCTTCAAGATGATCATCAATAATAACATTAATGGATTCCATCAGGACTTTTGTTCTGGAGTTGTATACTCTGTAAGGTCTGTTGTTAGTAGAGTATCCCAGAAATATGCCTTCATCACTTTTGGGGTCCATTTTCCTCCTTTGTTCACGATCTGTCAAGATGTAGCACTTGCTCCCAAACACATGGAAATACTTCACAGTTGGTTTTCTTCCTTTCCATAATTCATACAGAGTGGAAGATGTTCCCTTTCTCAAGGTAACCCTGTTGTGAACATAGCATGTTGTATTCATTGCCTCAACCCAAAAGTGCATAGGTAATTTCTTTGCATGAATCATGGCTCTGGCAGATTCTTGAATAGTCCTGTTTTTCCTTTCTACTACTCCATTTTGTTGAGGAGTAATAGGGGAGGAGAATTCATGACTGATACCTTCTGTTGAGCAGAATTCATCAAATTTAGAGTTTTCAAACTCCTTTCCATGATCGCTTCTGATCCTGATCACACCACTCTCCTTCTCTCTTTGGAGTTTAATGCAAAGATATTTGAAAACTTCAAACACATCAGATTTTTATTTGATGAAATTTATCCAGGTGAATCTGGAGTAATCATCAACCACTACATAGGCATACCTTTTTCCACCCAGACTTTCTACTTGCATTGGTCCCATCAGGTCCATGTGCAATAGTTCCAAAACTCTGGAGGTAGTCAGGTGTCCAACCCTTGGATGAGATGTCTTGGTTTTCTTGCCTACTTGACATTCACCACAGACCTTACCTTCATGAGTTTGTTGAATTGTCTTCCAAGCATAGCTACAGCTTTTGAGAGATTCTCCTTGCTTCCATTATTGTCTTCATCATAGTCTTCTGCTGAATTTGTGACAAGGGCTATGCTTTTGTTCTTCTTCTCAACCTGGTCACACAATCCCATCTCAAAAGTTTGGAGTGAACCAATGAGTTCATCCACTTTCATGTTGCATATATCCTGAGCTTCTTCAATAGCAGTGACTTTCATGGCAAACCTCTTAGGCAAAGATCTTAGAATCTTCCTCACAAGCTTTTCTTCAGACATCTTTTCTCCTAAAGCACCTGAGGTATTGGCAATCTCAAGAATGTTCATGTAAAAGTCATAAATAGTCTCATTCTCCTTCATTCTCAGATTTTCAAACTTGGTGGTTAGCATTTGTAATCTTGACATCTTGACTTTAGAGGTTCCTTCATGGGTTGTTTTAAGTGTATCCCAAACCTCTTTGGCCAGTTCACAATGATGTACCAGTCTGAAAATATTCTTGTCAATTCCATTAAATAAGGTATTCAAAGCCTTAGAATTCCCAAGAGCCAAGGCCTCTTGTTCTTTGGTCCATTCTTCTTCAGGTATAATCATAGATACTCCATCTTTATCAGTCTTCACTGGATGTTCCCATCCTGAGTTTGCAGCTCTCCATGCCTTGCTGTCTAAAGACTTTAAGAAGGCTATCATCCTAGATTTCCAGTAGTCATAATTGGATCCATCCAAAATTGGTGGTCTATTTGTGAAGCCTATATCTTTATCCATAGTACCAGAATTTATCTTCCCTAGATCTCACCCAGAAAATAATAGGCAGGGTGCCTGCTCTGATGCCAATTGAAATTCTAGCAACCACACAGTGGATGTTATCACGGATGTTATGACATTCACTGTAACACAGACTGCTGGACTTAATAATAAGCAGTAAATGGAAATCAGTAAATAACACAAGTAATTGTTCACCCAGTTCAGTGTCAACCACACCTACATCTGGGGGCTACCAAGCCAGGGAGGAAATTCACTATTAGTAGAATTAATTCAAAGTCAAATAACACGTTTACAACTCTTCACTTAAGACCTACCCAATGACACTTCAGCCAAATAGTAGACCAGAGTTTCCCACTCACTCCCCCTCAATCGCCTCAATGATATCAATACACAATTATAATTGGACAATGAAGACACACTTAAAACACACCTTGATCTTGCTTCACAGCTTTGATCAAGAGACACAACACTCTTTCTTAAAAGCTTTGAGTGGCAAAATGAACACAACAGTTCACTAACACTAAACCAGAGCAATCATACAACAGACAATTGCTTGGCCTATAAGGAATACTAAGACTCCTAAACACACGTGAAGAACAGAGTTATTCACTCACAAATCACACTCTCCAATCTCTCTCCAGAAGCTCTGCCCTATTAGGAATGATACTTCTGTTATTTATAATAGCAGACTTGCTTTGGGCCTTGATGGAGAAATTAGGTTTACCCAAGATAAACCTCTATTCATGAAGCTACGCACATCCAATTGAGTCAGGGGCATTCCAGGTTATCCTTAGCATTGCCTGTTATGTCGCCTAAGATAACTAGGCTCCCTAAAAATTTTCCTGAAGTATAGCTTGAGCTAATAACAGAAAAACTAACATTGTGCGCCCTAATGTCATATGCTCAATGTCATAACATTCAGTCATGACATTAAACTTCACTTACTCTTAGCTCTCCCTGCAGAACACTCTTCTTGTATGTCATAACATCAGTTATGACATTCATACATACTCCAATATTTTTCCACAAAATGCAGCCAATCAAAAGCATCTACAAGTTTCATCAAAAGAGCTTTGAATCAAAAAGTCAACTTTCTATGCTCCATACTTTGACTTTTATGCAAGTTTCACACTAAATCACTACATAGACCACTTTCCATCATCATAACACTTGGAACACCTCATATTCATGTTGTATTAGCTGTCTAAAATCTAAAATAGCGGCTGGAAGTTCATCTACTCAAACAGTCCATAAAGTTGCATTGTTTCTTCAAGAATAAGCAATATTCTAAAGCTTGCATAAAAGGAAGGAATTCTTGCTCTTGCCTGGCTTAAGTGTGGGAAGACTACAAGAGGTATGTAGCTTTGAACCCTCTCATTATTATGCATCATGTATGTATGGATTTGCTTTGTTGAAAGATAAACATCGTTATGTGAAAGTTGTAATTTTGCTATCAAAATATGTGAGACCAATACCATGAGTAGTTGCTGTCAGAATGCCATTAGGGTGGTATGTGTGTTTATTGCCTTTGTAAAGGTATGCTTTTGAACTTGATGAGTTTATGCTTTGGACATTGCTATGTTAAAAAAACCACCAAAATTGTTTTTTTCTAAAAAGTTCTTAACATGAGGGGTTTAGGTTAGTTTGTTTAAATCTTAAACATTGTCATGTTGTTGTTTATTACTTGTGAACTTTAACTTTGTTCATAGTTTAGATTTGTCTAGCATAGGTGGTTTGCATTGTGACCACCATTAGAGTTTATTTGTTTAAGGGCTGCTGTTGGAATTTGTGTTAAGGTTGAATCCATCAAATCATATTGAGATGCTTAGAGTTGTTGACTCTTTATGTTAGTTTCCTTGGCATTGTAATGTCAGATTTGTGGTGCTACCTAGATCTAATTTAGTTTCCTTGTTGGATTAGTGGAGTTGTAACTTCATGCTGTGATGGATTAGTTTGGACTTTGGCAATGCTTAAGTTATAACCATGTTGTCATTGACTGTTTTTTAGGGCTGAGTTTGTCAACTCATAACTAGTTGTTGCCAGGTTTAATTTCTCATTTTAGAGGGTAATTTTACTTTGTTTGTCATCTGAGGTGGATAACCAAGTTGGTGCTATCATGAGGGTTTTGGACTATTGTGTGCCTCAGGCTTGTTAGATCCTTGAAGGCAGGTTTTTTGGTTGGCTGTTTAGCTGAGTTTAGTTGGATTCTGTATAGGTCCATATTGCTGGTAACCATTTAGTGAATAGGTTAGTGTTATAGGTAGGCTAGGTGAGTTAGGATGTTAGGACTCAGTAGGGTTCTTTGCTTGTTTGAACTTATAAAGGGATGTGTTATCATGTGTGTATAAGTGGAATTCAGGCTAGGATTTGATGTTCAAGCATGTGTTGACTCATTATTGTTAAGTTTATATTCATTGCCACCAAAACCATTTTCTCTAAACCAAAAATTGTTAGTGATTTAACCTTTGTCCCATCATGTAGTGAGTTTAGACAGTTTGTTGATAGAGTTAAGTGTTGCCATTTAGAACTCATAGTTATGGCTGCTAAAGCTTGGATCTCATACTATGTTTTAGATAGTGACTGTCATTAGGGCAGTTTGTGGATATGTTGCTTTTTTTTATACTATACTATTGGAATATTTGTGCATTGTTATGCTGAGCTTGAACCTCTTACTGGAAATTATGTGTGCTTGATGGCATGAAGTTATAACATCTCATTTGGATCAAATCACTTGAATTGATGGGTTGGTGACATTGTCTAAAAACTTGTTATTATTTCTAAGGTCTGTTCTGAAAATTGTTTTATCTATTTGTTTAGTTGAATCTCAAGATACTTGGTTAGATTTTGTTAGTACTATGGCATGTCTGCTAATTATTCATCAACATTGTTATAGAATGCTTTGGTTCTGTAAGATCCATTTTGAGTTTGTCAACTCATATAAGCTGCCAGCATGCTTGATTTGGATTTTAGCAAATGGTATGCCAATGTTTTGCTTCTGTTGAAATGATTAAATGCTGTTGGAGCATATACTGATTCATGATGATCAACATTTATCTTGTTCATGATTGTTGGCTGTCAAATTTATTTCTCATGCTACATTTTGGTTTGAGTTTATTTGACAAGTTGGTATTTGTTTTAATGTTTGTCATTGTGATAACTAAAATTGTCACTGTCTTTTTATGTTGGAATCTTGTTCTTGTTAAGCCTGTCCTGCCTTTGTGTATGCTTGTATTAAGTAATTATTTTGAAAGAAGTTTGTTCAAATTATAATCAGAATATGTTGTTGCTTTTGTTAACAAAACACTCTGGTGTGATTTGCTTTTATATTGACTTTAACTTGCTGTTGGGGCTATTGATTGGAACTCATCAATAAGTGTGATTGAAATACCAGAGCAAGCTGGCTGTCAATTACCACTTTAGAGTTTGTTAACTTTTGATACCAACAAGTTTTAGTTTGGTTTGGTACCTTTTATGTGTGCCACAATCTTAACTTGCTGTAAATGAGGTTGATTAAGAGATGTTGTCATACAGTTTTGATCTAAACTTTGGTTGGATACAAACTTGTTGTAACTATTTCCATGGTGTGCAAATTGATGTGCACTTTTGAGTCTGTTGAGGACTTGAGGCATCTGTTTAAATCTAATCCATGAGAAACTCATTTCAAACATAAACAAACCCTTACCTTTTTTAATCACACCAGTTTTGAGCCTTAAAACTCCAAAATGCATCTCAAGCTTCTTTTGCATTTCCATTAGAGTTCCTTTGTGTGTGCATTATTTGAAAACATGGTTGATACCATCTTCTTCCTCATGAAAAAACAATCAGTTTAGACTTTTATTTTGCTAAAATTGGTTAAGTATTGAAGATTTTAGGGTCAAATCGTTTTGGAGTTCTTCACTTGAACTTGCCTTGAACACTTGCCCAGAAAACACCCTTTAGGTATATGTTCAACTGGGGTGGCTTGATAAATTGGATGTATCGCCACCCCAGTGGTTGTCACCTTGCCCTTAAGTACCTTGCCATGCCATGTGAACTGAGTTCAACCCTCAGCGAGGGCACTTTTTGCTCATTTTATGATTTTTATGGTTTTGTACTACTTATCATTCCACTTCCATCTTGTATTCACACGCTTAATGTTGGTAGGATTGGCATAGTTTTGGGTCCATGACCTCAAGGTCTTGAGTTCAAGCCTTGAGTGAGACATTTCCTTATTTTAATCACCAATTTATTTGATTTTTTTTATTTAAATTTCAAATTAGCATAACTTCTTCAATTTTAATCATTTTTAAATGCTTCTTTTTGCTAAATTCTTGTATTATTGCAAACTTTCATATAATATTTGAAGAATTCTAAAATTCATATTTTAGAAACACTTTATATTGTAAGAAAAGTTGTGTTTCCATTTTAGGGTTTTCACCCTCCTATCTTTCAATCTTCATTTCAAAAACTCTTGATTTCATTTTCTTTGAGTTTAAATTGAAATTGAAGTGAACTTGCTTTGTTATCTCCTTTGTGTGCTTGAATATTGCATCTTTAGCTTTGCTTGTAAGCATCTATTGATTTACTTTACAGTTGTGTGTTTGTAAACCATATTATCCATAGATGTTGTGACTTCTTGATTTTACTTCTCAGATGATCCCTCACCCTTTTGAGTCTTGTTAGAACTCAATATGATAGGATTCGCTTCATGTATGATTGTTACCTTTGAACTTATATGAATTCCCCATGAAGTGTTGAAATTACTTACTTGCTTTGTTGTAACATTGTTTGCTTATACTTAATTGTCATCAAGTGTATGATTTTTGCTTATGTGGTTACATATGACATCCTTTAACCTATAACATGCTTACCTCAAGTGGTGACTTGTGTGCATTTATTTCTCTTTGGTTGTTAACTTCATCTTTGTTAAGATATTCCTTCATCTTTGTCAAGATACGTCTTTGGTTTTCACCTCTTATGATGAGTCTTGTAAGAAATTCTCTTTAGACATGATAATGTCTTTGTGTATACATTGGTAGTAACCCTTTGCCTTACTTATAATACTTGCTTGATATTGTCATATGCTTGGTTATAACCATACCTTTTATATACTCATCATATTTGAATGTTTATTACTTTGTTAAGTTATTTCCCCAGGTGATGGAACTCTTTAGTTGTCATCCAGTTGCCTCATATTTTCCCATTCCAAAGGAAAGTCTCTCTTTTGACCCTTAGGTCATAGATAGCTCATTACTCTCCCTCTGACTTTGTTAACTCACTTTGAACCTTCACTTAGTTAAGTAAGAACCTACAAGGCATTAGACTTTGCTTTAAGTCTAAAAGACCTACCCCTTTGTTAGGAGTACCTTTCATTAGAACTTTAAGATAGAGTTTGTTAACTCTATGTAAGAATCATTGTCATGATTACTTACTCCCCTCTTGGCTTTTGTAAAAGTCAAAAGTCAACCTCCCTTGAGTGTAACAACTTAGAAATAGAGAGTTTTGTTAAACTCTACACAAGCATTGTTATGTTTTTTCCCCTTTGAACCTTGATCATAATCAAGAGTTCTTCATCCTCGGCGAGTGAACTACGGTTGCTCTGATTCTATCCTAGTTAGGATACGTAGGCAAAGGATGCGATATCTTTGCGAGCAATTTAGAAACTATCCTTAGGTCTTCAACTTCACCCAAACCCTAAACCCATAATCATAGCAAACATTTAGCAACTTAGCATACAAACATACAAAAGGTTCATGTAGAGTACTATAAATGTTTAGGATGTGAGATACCTACCCTAGGCATAACCAACCCCCGATCCCCGATCTCTTAGCGTTGTTGTTACATCGCGCAAAAGGTCTTTCTTTCTTTAACCTTTCCTTTGGATAAATCAAAGTCCAGTTGTGAATTTAAAGAATTAAGATTCAAGTTAATAAATAGCTTGGTATCACGATTCTCACTGCAACACCTTCATGTTTATCAATTGTGGCTCCCGAAGAACCTCCCCGCAAGCGTTGAGGATAAATTTCCCGTCCAGAGTCACACATTTCACAGGGGTGAAGCCGGAGACAAACTCGACCAGCTTCTAGTAGGCCAGCCGGTCCTCGGTATCCAACGAGTCGGGCCTGACTATGTAACTACTCGTGCCCCTTTTGAAATGCTCCTCCGTCCATTCCAACAGATACTTCAATTTTAAGACCTTCTCCTGCTGCCCGTTTTCCTCCCTGACCACGAGGTCATACAGCGAGTCAACAGCCACGTGGGTGATGGGCTTGACAATGAAGTATCAGTCTTTAAAAGTACGAATAGAATCTAGGTACGCCCATAACAGTCTTCTCGACTGCTTTAGAGACACCCAGTTGTATCGGCCCTCGAATGTTTATCGTTGCAGATGAAAGATGTGGAAGAAGAGAGATAATGTGGTCTCTACATTGAGGTACTGGCATTTGAGCTCATACGCTCGCACGAACACGATCACGTTAGGATGGAGCTATGAAGGCGCCAGGCGCAGCCAATCGAATACTCCCCGCTGGAAATCACTGAATGGCAGACGCAGGCCCGCTTACCAAAAAGCGAATTCATACATGGTAAATCTTATCCCTTTAAAACACGAGCATATTTGACGATGTTCCCCGGGTTTGTACACCTTCTAGTTTAGAGAGGATCCCTCATAACGGTCCTCGACAGTAGCGTAAGCATCTGAGTCATCCACAATAAAGCAAGAGGGGGCGCTCAGGGGCTCCTGCCCGACCCAATCCTCAGCAGTCTGCTTTCAGACCTCTCTAGTCTGCGTGATCGGGGAATGAGGCTCATCATCAATCTCGATAACCCCTTTGATACTTGCAGCCATTTTTAACTAAAAAGCAGAGGAAAATGATGAATTCGAAATTTCAGATCAAATCCATCATTCCACCACAAATCAAGTGAAAGGGCGAAGAGAGGGGCACAAAGCCACCAGACAGGCCTCCCCGACTGAAAACACCCAACTAGGGTACTCATCTAGAGGAAGTTCCTCTTCGATGTCGAGGCCCCACTCGGCCAGAGGAGCCTCTTGGACGGGGATCACCTCACCACGTCAACAAGAGGAAGGGGATAGGACCCCTTAAGACCTTCAGCACAGTTCCTCAGGACCCTCATCAGGTCCTAGAGGCCTTCATCTAACATTCTCGGGGCCTTCATCCCAGGTCCTCGGGACCTTTATCAGGTCCTCAGGGCCTTTATCTTATGTCCTCATGGCATTCATCGAAGGTCCCCAAGGCCTTCATCAAAAACTTCATAAATTTGAAGAAGTTTCGGCGTATACGCCAGAAACTTCATAGCTTCCCTGGGAACTTCATCAATTCACCGGAGAAACCGCCGGAAAATGCAAAAAACTGTAATAACGAAGCCAAAAAACTTACTTAGATGCGGTGGTTTCGGAGCGACGAGACAGCGGTGGACGGGGGATGAACGGGGACGGAGAGAGAAAGCGCAAAAAGAGAGTAGGGGAAGCACTTGAGTAGAAGGGGGAAAGTGTGCGAATGAAATGGACTCACCCTTTTATTTATAATCCTAGCACGGGACTCGAGGCATCCCTATGAACTCGAGTGCCCTTACTCCTATCCGCCCTAGGCATTAATTTCCCTGATACGTGACGTCACCAGACACCTCTTGCATCCATTCAGATTCCTCTCCTGCCCGAAATCGTACGTGTCCGTCCCCTCCAACGTCTCCCGCGCAGGCAGGCCAGTGGTCTCAATACCCCGTCAGGGACACGAAGAGTAATACATGGCCACAAAAAGAGAACACGGCTCCCCGAGAGCACCCACGATATTGAGAAGCTCAACACCTAGCTGTATCCATCATCCTCGGCATTGGGACCGACGCTTAAGTCATTACTCATCCACTTAGGAGCAACGACTTAGGGGGCTCCTGTTCTGGACTAGGCCAGTACCTTCCCCACAGTCGGGAAGGCCTAGCCCAATACTACCTTGGGGAGGCTCAGCAAGGCCCAATCCTCCATCCCATCGGGCACGCTCAATACCCTATGTATTCGGGCAGACCACTACCTAGCACGAGGAGAGCTCACGCGCCTTCCTCGCGTGTTCCCCACGCGGGGACACGTATCAGGAAACTACCTGTGTCCTAAAGATTTAGTCTTCCACCTTCCGAAGATCACGGGGAAGTTGGACCAGGGTAAAGGCCACATGCTGGTCTTTCCTACGCCATGTAGGCCCTAACAGTTACTTGTGTTGGGCCTAGAAATCCAGCCCAATGGAAAGTAACCATTGGCTCAGTGCTGGGGGCACACTATAAATACCCTCTTTCACTAGAGGGTTAGTTACTAGAATCATACACCTTCTTTCTATACTCGATATCTCTTACTCTGTTTCTCACTTTAGCATCAGAGTATCTTGCAGGTACACCCCTCTCCTCTTCTCCAACACCTGTGAACTTAGAAGCTCACGACGCGTGACAGGGTGTTGATTCCTTTCTGATCTGGTAAGATCACTTTTTATCTTGAGTTTTTTAAAAAGCTCTCTTTTAAGATACTTTTAACAAAAGTATATAACTCTATAAAAATAACTTTTTAAAAATGAAAAAGAAACGAGCCTTATATCCCCATGTTATGCTCTCGTTTCTCTTCATAATCAATGTGTCTTGTTTAATATTATTTGTGATGATTAAAAGTAATATATTTACTAGAGAGATAGATATATAGATAGATAGATAGATAGATAGATAGATAGATAGATAGATAGATAGATAGATAGATAGATAGATAGATAGATGGATAGATAGATAGATAGATAGATAGATAGATAGATAGATAGATAGATAGATAGATAGATAGATAGATAGATAGATAGATAGATAGATAGATAGATAGATAGATAGATAGATAGATAGATAGATAGATAGATAGATAGATAGATAGATAGATAGATAGATAGATAGATAGATAGATAGATAGATAGATAGTGTAACAACCCAAATTTCATTAAATGATTAATTGTAGTAATTAATTGATTTAGTGGGATTTTTATTAATGTTGGAAATTAATTTTTATTAATTGGTATGGATAGAAAATTAAGAAGGAAATTGGAAGGAAGGAAAATAAAGGAAATATATAAGAGAGAAAGAAAAGAAAAGAAAGATAGAAAAACATTTGGAAAGGAAGAGGAAAGAAGAAGAAAGGAGAGAAAGAGAAGAGAAGAAGAGGAAAAGTGGAAATCATCAAGAACCAACATCAAAGCTCCGATTAATCGAGGTAAGGGTGAGAAATGTTTCTATTTGATCATTGTATGATGTTATGTATGTTAGGTTGGGGTTTTGGTAGAGTTTTCATCACTTTCCATTTAGGGCAAAAGTTGGAATAATCGGTAGATTGATGATTTAATCGGTTGAAACTGTGTATTAATGCCGTAGAATGGTTGGGTAACATGTATTGATGCTGTTTATACTGATTTGGATGTGTAAGAAAGGGTTGATGATGGATTGGTGAAGGAGGAACAGAATAGGGTTCTGTTCTGCGCAGGTTCGCTGGCTCTCGCCAGGCGAGCGAAGGAGAAGCTTCGCTAGGCGAAGCCTAGTGAATGTTGGCGAATAATTATATTTAAGTCCCAGTGGACTTCGCTGGTGGGTTCGCCAGGCGAAGTGGGATAGCGAAGGTTCGCCCAGCGAAGGTGCTGGCGAATGATGGCGAATGAAGTCAGTAGCTACTGACTTGGGCTCGCTGGGAAGTCTCGCCAGGCGAAGCCTAGCGAGTGTTCGCTGCGAGGGTTCGCCAGGCGAAGGCCAGGCGAAGGTTCGCTGCGAGGGTTCGCCAGGCGAAGGCCAGGCGAAGGTTCGCTGCGAGGGTTCGCCAGGCGAATGTGGGCGAGTTTGACAGCATTTTTCTTTTGTTGTGTTGATCATGTGGAGATGGTTTGGTTGTTTCACATAGATGGATACCTTATGATATGAATATAGATATGATCTATTGTGATAATGTATGCTGTGGGTAGCCTCCGGGCGTGAAACCTAGTTGATATGTGATGCGTATTAATTGTGATAAATAGAAATACATGTGAATACAATGATGAATGTATGTGTATTGTCTAATGAATTATGAGTGCATATTTATATGCGATTGTTGTGTAAATGCATGGGAACACATGTGATATGTGTGCATTGTTGTTGAGTATGATGATGATGTGTGAAATGAATACATTGATAAATGTTTGATATATGTTGTATGTGCAATCATGATGAAATTCTCGAAGGGGTGAATTATTCGAATGCATGAGATTAAGATGTCGGTCTTAAGTGCATTTGTTGTGGTTGATTGTACATGCATCATTTAGTCAAGAGGCAATGTCTGTTAGTTTCGTGGAAACTAGTGGCTTGTCCCAAACCTAGAAGTGTAGGTTTGAAGGCTTAGAGGACGGGCCTTTGTGGTTATCGGTCTAGAAGTGTGGACCCAGTTTAATGTAAAAACCGAAAAAAAAGATAACGGGTTATCGGTCTAGAAGTGTGGACCCGGTTTAATGTAAAAACCGAAAAAAGATAACGAGAGTCGGTACTGCATTGCATGAGTTGCATTGAGTTGTTGAGTCACATTGATATATGACATGTGCATGAAGTGATGCTTATGTGTGAATGATGAGATTGTGGAAATTGTAAGTGTATACATAATGTGGGAATGCTTTGTGGATATCCATGTTTGTATATATACATGTGTGGTAAATATATATGACTAAGGGAATGAAGTGTGGTGAGAAATGTGAATATGTGTTACATGATTACCTATATATATATAATCTTATGCTTTGATTATTATGGTTATATTTCTCACCCTTCTGCTGTTTTATAATGCTCTATGAGGCATTGCAGATTAGGATGTTGGAGTCTTTTTGTGAAGTTAGTCTTCATTCTTTTGAGTCGTCTGCTCTAATATGTAACACCGGGTAGTTAGACTAGTATAGTCATTCTTTTGTGATACATTGCGATGTATCAGCTGATGTGGTTTTGTAATCTAACTGATATGATGTATTAATCTGGATGACTTATATGCATTTGAATTAATATTTTGGAAACGATTAAATGATTTGATCTTCCGCTTAATTTTGAAAATGTTACATATTTTATGGAGAAAAATGTTAAAGAGTTTTGGTGGTGAAATTGTGACATTCTTCCTTTATACCTTATCCTAAAAATTTTGACTCTGATAATTTGTATGTGCTTAATTGTTTTTTTTATGCATTTATTTGGGGTATAGAAGGGGGTGTTACAATAGTGGTATCAGAGCAGGTCGGTCCGTCCGGCCAAGTTGTTAGAGTGTTTTTCCCTGTGTGTTATTGATATGCGTGTGATGCATTATCAATATTGGTTGTTCTTACGTAGTTCTGTTGTTGGAATTAGTAAGATAGTTGCAGGGAGGAACGACGAAGCGATTGCGGAGGCATTGACGAGATTGGCGGGGGCAATTGGGCAGAATCCTCCGGCCAATGTGAATGTGAGGAATCATGCTGATGATGGATTCCGTGCTTTGGGGAAATTCCAAAAGAATAACCCTCCGGTCTTCAAGGGAACTCATGAACCGGACAAGGCACAAATTTGGTTGAAAGCTGTGGAAAAGATTTTTCGAGTTATGAATTGCTCGGATGCACAGAAGGTGCAGTTTGGGACTCATATGCTCGAAGAAGAAGCTGAAGATTGGTGGGGTAATACTCGCCAAAGATTTGAGGAAGGTGATATTGTGATTACGTGGGATTTGTTTAGAGAAACCTTTCTGGAGAAGTATTTTCCAGAGGATGTGCGGGGGAAGAAAGAGATCTAATTTCTTGAGTTGAAGCAAGGTAATTCGACGGTTGCTGAGTATGCGGCGAAATTTGAGGAGTTGATCAAATTTTGTCCTCACTATAATACTGGTAATGCTGAGAGGTCTAAGTGCCTCAAGTTTGTGAACGGTTTGAGACCCGAGATTAGAAAAGCTATTGGGTACCAGGAAATCAGACGGTTTTCTGAGTTGGTTAACAAGAGCAGAATTTATGACAAAGACAGTAGGGCTAGGTCCAGCCACTACAAGAGTCTAAGTGACAAGAAAGGAAAGGGACAATTCAGAGGAAAACCTTACGTAACTCCTGCTGATAAGGGGAAACAAAAGGTTGGTTTTGGCAAGAAGCCAAGTGGGGGAGCTTCTACCCCGGTTAGGTGTTACACTTGTGGTGAAGCGGGGCATCGTGCTCCGGAGTGCAAAAGTGTTGAACCGAGGTGTTTTAAGTGTGGCAAGCCAGGCCACAAGGCTCTAGAGTGTAGAAGCGGTGCGGGTGTTACTTACTATAACTGTGGTGAGCGAGGGCACATCAGTACCAAGTGCGATAAGCCGAAGAAGAATCAAGGGAGCGGGAAAGTGTTCGCTCTATCTGGATCTGAGACTGCTAGCGACGATCGATTGATCCGAGGTACGTGCTTCATTAATGGTACACCTTTGATCACTATAATTGATACCGGAGCTACGCATTCTTTTATTTCTTTGGATTGTGTTAGAAGGTTAAATCTTGAGTTGTCTGTGATTGGTGGCGGTATGGTTATTGATACTCCTGCTATGGGTTCGGTAACTACACCGTATGTTTGCTTGAATTGCCCGTTGAGTATTTTCGGTAGAGATTTTGGGATTGATTTAGTGTGTCTTCATTTAGATCAACTGGATGTCATTCTTGGAATGAATTGGTTAAAATTCAATCGTGTGTATATTAACTGTTTTGACAAAATGGTTATTTTTCCCGACTCGGAGGTTGAAAGGGAATTGTTTATGACGAGGAAACAAGTGAAGGAATCGGTACAAGATGGGGCTAAGGTATTTATGCTTATGGCAACTTTGAGGACTAGTGAAGGTGAAGAGATTGATGCTGTGCCCATTGTTAGAGATTTTCCGAAAGTATTCCCTGAAGAGATAAAGGATTTACCGCCGGAGCGAGAAGTGGAGTTTTCGATAAATTTGATTCCTGGAACTAGTCCGATATCGATGGCTCCATATCGTATGTCGGCCTCGGAGTTAAAAGAGTTGAAGAGTCAACTTGAGGATTTGCTTGAAAAGAAGTTTATTCGTCCGAGCGTGTCACCGTGGGGTGCACCGGTGTTGTTGGTTAAGAAGAAAGAGGGTTCTATGAGGCTCTGTGTGGACTACAGACAGTTGAACAAGGTGACTATTAAGAATAAGTATCCACTTCCAAGGATTGATGATCTGATGGATCAGTTGGTTGGAGCAAGCGTGTTCAGCAAGATTGATTTGAGATCTGGGTATCATCAGATCCGCGTGAAAGCTGAGGATATTCAGAAGACGGCCTTTCGGACGAGGTATGGATACTATGAGTATTCCGTGATGCCATTTGGTGTGACTAATGCACCAGGTGTATTTATGGAGTACATGAATAGTATTTTCCATCCTTATTTGGATAATTTTTTGGTGGTGTTTATCGACGACATCTTGGTTTATTCGAAGAGCGAAGGAGAGCATGTCGAGCATCTGAAGATTGTGTTATCTGTGCTGAGAGGGAAGCGGTTGTTCGCGAAGCTTTCTAAGTGTGAATTTTGGTTGAAGGAGGTTAGTTTCCTTGGTCATGTGATTTCTAGTAGCGGTATTGCGGTCGATCCGTCGAAGGTTGAAGCGGTGTCGCAATGGGAGACTCTGAAGTCAGTTTTTGAGATCAGAAGTTTTCTTGGTTTAGCCGGTTATTATCGAAAGTTTATTGAAGGATTTGCTAAGTTATCGTTGTTGTTGACGCAGTTGACTAGGAAGGGTCAAGCCTTTGTTTGGGACGCCAAGTGTGAAGCGAGTTTTCAAGAACTTAAGCGAAGGTTGACGACAGCTCCTGTTTCGATTCTGCCAAATCCAGGAGAACCATTCGTTGTGTATTGTGATGCTTCTTTGATGGGTTTAGGAGGTGTGTTGATGCAGAATAACCAAGTTGTAGCTTATGCTTCGAGGCAACTCAAAGTGCATGAGAAGAATTATCCGACGCATGACTTAGAGTTGGCCGCCGTTGTGTTCGTGTTGAAACTTTGGAGGCATTATCTATTTGGCGCAAGATTTGAAGTGTTTAGTGACCACAAGAGTTTGAGATATCTTTTTGATCAAAAGGAATTGAATGCAAGACAAAGAAGATGGCTTGAACTTTTGAAGGATTATGATTTTGGCTTGAACTACCATCCGGGTAAAGCGAATGTGGTAGCGGATGCATTGAGTCGGAAATCATTGCATATGTCGGCGTTGATGGTGAAAGAGTTAGAATTGGTCGAGCAATTTCGAGATTTGAGTTTGGTATGTGAGAGAACTTCTTTTGGATTTAAGTTGGGTATGTTAAAGCTTACAAGTGGTATTTTGGATGAAATTCGAGAAGGACAGAAATCGGATTTGAGCTTAGTTGATCGGTTGACTTTAATCAACCAAGGCCAAGGTGGTGATTTTCGGATTGATGAGAATGGTATTATGAGATGTCGGGATCGAGTTTGTGTTCCAAATGTTGTTGAGCTGAAAAGGAGTATCCTTGAGGAAGGACATCGTAGCGGATTGAGTATTCATCCGGGTGCTACTAAGATGTATCAGGATTTGAGGAAAGTATTTTGGTGGCCTAGTATGAAGAAGGATATTGCGGAATTTGTGTATTCTTGTTTGACTTGCCAGAAGTCAAAGATTGAGCATCAGAAGCCATCGGGCTTGATGAAGCCGTTGTTTATTCTTGAGTGGAAATGGGATAGTATCTCCATGGATTTTGTATCGGGTTTGCCGAGGACGCCGAGTAATTTTGAGGCTATTTGGGTTATCGTGGATAGGTTGACTAAATCTGCTCACTTTATTCCTATGCGTATGGATTACCCTTTGGAGAAGTTGGCTAAGTTGTATATTGAGAGGATTGTGTGTCTGCATGGTATTCCGTCGAGTATTGTTTCGGATAGGGATCCGAGGTTTACTTCGAGATTTTGGGAGAGCCTGCAGAGTGTTTTGGGTACTAAGTTGCGTTTGAGTTCAGCGTATCATCCTCATACTGATGGTCAGACGGAGAGGACGATTCAGTCGCTTGAAGATCTTTTGAGAGCTTGTGTATTGGAAAAAGGAGGAGCTTGGGATAGTTACTTGCCTTTGATTGAGTTTACCTACAACAACAGTTTCCATTCGAGTATTGGTATGGCACCATTTGAGGCGTTGTATGGTAGGCGGTGTAGGACACCATTGTGTTGGTTCGAGTCCGGAGAGAGTTCTGTTGTTGGACCCGAGTTAGTTCAACAGACGACTGATAAGATCAAGATGATTCAAGAGAAGATGAGAATTACTCAGAGTCGTCAGAAGAGTTATTATGACAAGAGGAGGAAGGCACTTGAATTTCAAGAGGGAGATCATGTGTTTCTTCGAGTCACTCCGATGACGGGTGTTGGTAGGGCACTGAAGGCGCGCAAGTTGTCGCCGCGTTTCATTGGTCCTTATCAGATTTTGCAAAGGATAGGAGAAGTGGCCTATCGTGTGGCTTTACCACCGTCGCTTGCTAATCTTCATGACGTATTCCATGTATCTCAGTTGAGGAAATACATTGCGGATCCGTCTCATGTAGTCCAAATAGATGATGTGCAGGTGAGAGATAACCTGACTGTTGAGACATCACCTATGCGGATTGAGGATCGGAAATTGAAGCAGCTTCGAGGTAAAGAGATTGCGTTAGTGAAGGTCGCTTGGGGAGGACCGGCTGATGGAAATGTTACGTGGGAGCTTGAGAGCCAAATGAAGGAGTCTTATCCAGAACTGTTTGAATCAGGTAACATTTTCGAGGACGAAAATTCCTAAAGTGGGGGAGAGTTGTAACAGCCCAAATTTCATTAAATGATTAATTGTAGTAATTAATTGATTTAGTGGGATTTTTATTAATGTTGGAAATTAATTTTTATTAATTGGTATGGATAGAAAATTAAGAAGGAAATTGGAAGGAAGAAAAATAAAGGAAATATATAAGAGAGAAAGAAAAGAAAAGAAAGATAGAAAAACATTTGGAAAGGAAGAGGAAAGAAGAAGAAAGGAGAGAAAGAGAAGAGAAGAAGAGGAAAAGTGGAAATCATCAAGAACCAACATCAAAGCTCCGATTAATCGAGGTAAGGGTGAGAAATGTTTATATTTGATCATTGTATGATGTTATGTATGTTGGGTTGGGGTTTTGGTAGAGTTTTCATCACTTTCCATTTAGGGCAAAAGTTGGAATAATCGGTAGATTGATGATTTAATCGGTTGAAACTGAGTATTAATGCCGTAGAATGGTTGGGTAACATGTATTGATGTTGTTTATACTGATTTGGATGTGTAAGAAAGGGTTGATGATGGATTGGTGAAGGAGGAACAGAATAGGGTTCTGTTCTGCGCAGGTTCGCTGGCTCTCTCCAGGCGAGCGAAGGCGAAGCTTCGCCAGGCGAAGCCTAGCGAATGTTGGCGAATAATTATATTTAAGTCCCAGTGGACTTCGCTGGTGGGTTCGCCAGGCGAAGTGGGATAGCGAAGGTTCGCCCAGCGAAGGTGCTGGCGAATGATGGCGAATGAAGTCAGTAGCTACTGACTTGGGCTCGCTGGGAAGTCTCGCCAGGCGAAGCCTAGCGAGTGTTCGCTGCGAGGGTTCGCCAGGCGAAGGCTAGGCGAAGGTTCGCTGTGAGGGTTCGCCAAGCGAAGGCCAGGCGAAGGTTCGCTGCGAGGGTTCGCCAGGCGAATGTGGGCGAGTTTGACAGCATTTTTCTTTTGCTGTGTTGATCATGTGGAGATGGTTTGGTTGTTTCACATAGATGGATACCTTATGATATGAATATAGATATGATCTATTGTGATAATGTGTGCTGTGGGTAGCCTCCGGGCGTGAAACCTAGTTGATATGTGATGCGTATTAATTGTGATAAATAGAAATACATGTGAATACAATGATGAATGTATGTGTATTGTCTAATGAATTGTGAGTGCATATTTATATGCGATTGTTGTGTAAATGCATGGGAACACATGTGATATGTGTGCATTGTTGTTGAGTATGATGATGATGTGTGAAATGAATACATTGATAAATGTTTGATATATGTTGTATGTGCAATCATGATGAAATTCTCGAAGGGGTGAATTATTCGAATGCATGAGATTAAGATGTCGGTCTTAAGTGCATTTGTTGTGGTTGATTGTACATGCATCATTTAGTCAAGAGGCAATGTCTGTTAGTTTCGTGGAAACTAGTGGCTTGTCCCAAACCTAGAAGTGTGGGTTTGAAGGCTTAGAGGACGGGCCTTTGTGGTTATCGGTCTAGAAGTGTGGACCCGGTTTAATGTAAAAACCGAAAAAAAGATAACGGGTTATCGGTCTAGAAGTGTGGACCCGGTTTAATGTAAAAACCGAAAAAAGATAACGAGAGTCGGTACCGCATTGCATGAGTTGCATTGAGTTGTTGAGTCACATTGATATATGACATGTGCATGAAGTGATGCTTATGTGTGAATGATGAGATTGTGGAAATTGTAAGTGTATACATAATGTGGGAATGCTTTGTGGATATCCATGTTTGTATATATACATGTGTGGTAAATATATATGACTAAGGGAATGAAGTGTGGTGAGAAATGTGAATATGTGTTACATGATTACCTATATATATATAATCTTATGCTTTGATTATTATGGTTATATTTCTCACCCTTCTGCTGTTTTATAATGCTCTATGAGGCATTGCAGATTAGGATGCTGGAGTCCTTTTATGAAGTTAGTCTTCATTCTTTTGAGTCGTCTGCTCTGATATGTAACACCGGGTCGTTAGACTAGTATAGTCATTCTTTTGTGATACATTGCGATGTATCAGCTGATGTGGTTTTGTAATCTAATTGATATGATGTATTAATCTGGATGACTTATATGCATTTGAATTAATATTTTGGAAACGATTAAATGATTTGATCTTCCGCTTAATTTTGAAAATGTTACATATTTTATGGAGCAAAATGTTAAAGAGTTTTGGTGGTGAAATTGTGACATTCTTCCTTTATACCTTATCCTAAAAAATTTTACTTTGATAATTTGTATGTGCTTAATTGTTTTTTTTATGCATTTATTTGGGGTATAGAAGGGGGTGTTACAGATAGATAGATAGATAGATAGATAGATAGATAGATAGATAGATAGATAGATAGATAGATAGATAGATAGATAGATAGATAGATAGATAGATAGATAGATAGATAGATAGATAGATAGATAGATAGATAGATAGATAGATAGATAGATAGATAGATAGATAGATAGATAGATAGATAGATAGATAGATAGATAGATAGATAGATAGATAGATAGATAGATAGATAGATAGATAGATAGATAGATAGATAGATAGATAGATAGATAGATAGATAGATAGATAGATAGATAGATAGATAGATAGATAGATAGATAGATAGATAGATAGATAGATAGATAGATAGATAGATAGATAGATAGATAGATAGATAGATAGATAGATAGATAGATAGATAGATAGATAGATAGATAGATAGATAGATAGATAGATAGATAGATAGATAGATAGATAGATAGATAGATAGATAGATAGATAGATAGATAGATAGATAGATAGATAGATAGATAGATAGATAGATAGATAGATAGATAGATAGATAGATAGATAGATAGATAGATAGATAGATAGATAGATAGATAGATAGATAGATAGATAGATAGATAGATAGATAGATAGATAGATAGATAGATAGATAGATAGATAGATAGATAGATAGATAGATAGATAGATAGATAGATAGATAGATAGATAGATAGATAGATAGATAGATAGATAGATAGATAGATAGATAGATAGATAGATAGATAGATAGATAGATAGATAGATAGATAGATAGATAGATAGATAGATAGATAGATAGATAGATAGATAGATAGATAGATAGATAGATAGATAGATAGATAGATAGATAGATAGATAGATAGATAGATAGATAGATAGATAGATAGATAGATAGATAGATAGATAGATAGATAGATAGATAGATAGATAGATAGATAGATAGATAGAGATAGATAGATAGATAGATAGATAGATAGATAGATAGATAGATAGATAGATAGATAGATAGATAGATAGATAGATAGATAGATAGATAGATAGATAGATAGATAGATAGATAGATAGATAGATAGATAGATAGATAGATAGATAGATAGATAGATAGATAGATAGATAGATAGATAGATAGATAGATAGATAGATAGATAGATAGATAGATAGATAGATAGATAGATAGATAGATAGATAGATAGATAGATAGATAGATAGATAGATAGATAGATAGATAGATAGATAGATAGATAGATAGATAGATAGATAGATAGATAGATAGATAGATAGATAGATAGATAGATAGATAGATAGATAGATAGATAGATAGATAGATAGATAGATAGATAGATAGATAGATGATAGATAGATAGATAGATAGATAGATAGATAGATAGATAGATAGATAGATAGATAGATAGATAGATAGATAGATAGATAGATAGATAGATAGATAGATAGATAGATAGATAGATAGATAGATAGATAGATAGATAGATAGATAGATAGATAGATAGATAGATAGATAGATAGATAGATAGATAGATAGATAGATAGATAGATAGATAGATAGATAGATAGATAGATAGATAGATAGCTAGATAGATAGATAGATAGATAGATAGATAGATAGAGATAGATATGATAGATAGATAGATAGATAGATAGATAGATAGAGATAGATAGATAGATAGATAGATAGATAGACTAGATAGATAGATAGATGTAGATATAGATAGATAGATAAATAGATAGAAAGAGATAGATAGATATATAGATAGATAGATAGATAAGATAGAGAGAGAGAGAGAGAGAGAGAGAGAGGAGAGAGAGATGAGAAGAGAGAGAGAGAGAGAGAGAGAGAGAGAGAGAGAGATGAGGAGAGAGAGAGAAGAGAGAGAGAGGAGAGGAGAAGAGAGAGAGAGAGAGAGTAGAGAGAGAAGAGAGAGAGAGAGAGAGAGAGAGAGAGAGAGAGACGAGAGAGAGAGATAGAGATAGAGAGAGAGAGAGAGAGAGAGGAGAGAGAGGAGAGAGAGAGAGAGAGAGAGAGAGAGAGAGAGAGAGAGCTATTATAATATCAAAGGTCTCTCAAGGTGGACCGACTGAGGAATGTCATATTCTCAAAGGAGGTTCTTTTTTTACATCTTCTATCTAGTTATTTTCGTCATGTGTAAATAATGAAGGTGGCAAGAAACACAAGAAAAAAGGGGTTGAATTGGGTTTCCAAGATTAAAACTTTTCAGTACCCAATTACTCAAAGTAAAACCAAGAGTAAAAGTAAATTAACACAATTATTTTTATACTGGTCCACTGTTAACGAAGCTAATCCAGTCCACCCGCCAATATGATTTTATAGACACACAAAGACTACTCGTCTTTGTCTTCTCGAGAATCCTGACTAAAACCCTAGTCTCTCAAGGAATACAACCTCAAAACAATGAGATACAAGTATTGCATTTACAAAGTTGCTTCAAGAAAGCATATTACACAAAGTTTAAGTACGATGAAATAATCACACAATAATAAACAAAAGCTTTATGTGTGTTTTCTAACTATATTCATAATAAAAATAATATGTTCAGCAAAAGTGTTGTAAGATAGTGTAGTCTCGTAAATTAGCAGCTTCATTCATTCTTCCGGTTCTCCTTTATATATGCATGTAAATATTCCTTATCCCTCTTTAGTCAAACATCAGTCAAAAACATTGTTTGATACATATAGAAATTGTTCAATATATGCTTCATATAGGTTTGGTCAAGTTTGTCTAGCTTACTATGTGATAGAGTACCTCAAAAGTTGCATGATACATGAAAATATACATTTTTGCATATTTTAGGTCTTTGAGTCGACTCAAACTTGTTCCGGTCGACTCGTACAGAAAGCATTTTGAATGGTCTACTCTCAGGAGTGCTCGCGTCGACCCTCCTGTCCACTCATACTGTGTCCATTTCTATTTGTCTAATTCTGCATGTTGTACGTTGATGCATGACCTGCTCTGGTTGATGCAAAGTTCTGTTTTCTGCACAATCTAAAATTTGGGTAAGCTCAGGTCGACCCTCTTTTCTGCATAGGTCGACCGCTCGCGCGTTTTCAGTTAAAAATCTGTTATGTGAAACTGTCTTTGTGGTTGTTAATTTGGTTAATTGTTTTTGACTTGCATATATAATGATTTTTTCTCTTTCTTCAAAATAACAAGAAAAGTGCAAATAGATACTAATTTTTCTCATCATCTTCATCCTCTTCCTTGCATTTTCTCAACAACTACACATAATCATTTTTGTTGTGCATTCTGCTTGTTAGAGGTGATAACGTCCAAACATAGGATTGGTGTAATCGGGTTTGGGTTGAGAAATCAGTAGGTTTTTCTTGAATAAAACCGTTAGGGTTTTGCCCTCCAAGAATCTTGGATTTTAGGGGTTTTTGCACGAATCGATCCATCACAGATTCAGTCGAGGGAAGGTAATCAAAGAACGGGTTGTTCTATCGGTTTAGTAGCAGTAACCGGAGGATTGTGAAAGGAAGATTCGGGTTCGAAGTGTTGGTGATTAAAATCAGTCAGGAAAGATTTGAAGACCGTGGGGTTGTTCAAAGGGTGTGTCGTAATCTGGGGTTTATTCATTGCGTTCGAAGGACTTGATTCAGCTTAAATCAAGGGAAGAGAAGGAATAGGCTCTGCATCAACAATTGTGTTCGATCGTTTGATTTCTATTGCTTCTCTTGTAAACATTTACCAACAGGTTATATCTATATACAAGTCTTAATTCTATTTTTCAAATTGAGGGCAGACGTACCCCGAGTGAGGACGACGGGGGAACTACCTCAACAAATTGGTGTTCTCTCTTTACTTTTCAATTGCTTAATTTCTGAGTTTGTGCGCAAATAATTAAGTTAATCAAAATCTAATGTGAGTAGTGTTGAACTATTTTTGAAGCCTATTACAATCCTTGATTGTAATTGAACACTTAAGAACTTCACTCTCATATTGGAATTCACTTGTGGTGCCTTGCACACCAAGTGTTTGACAAATTGTGTGAACAACAAACGCTTGTGCTGTCTTTTCAATTTGATTATATTATTCAAGCATTGGAAATAGTCAAACCTTATAGTGAATAAATTCTAGTTGATGTGTGTTCAAATTAGTGATTCTTAAATCTCATTTTATCGGATTCCATAGGCTTTATGCATATCCAGTTTTTCGGTAAAGGTTCGTTTTAGAAAAATATAGTTCCTCGGCCGCTTCCGCCTAAAAACTTGTTAAAACCAAATATTGGTAGCGCCGACTCTATTTTTAACAAGTGATCTATTCAACCCCCCCTTCTAGATCTACGCCATCGTCTAACAAGAGGTATCAAAAGCACCAGTTCATTACGTGTTTCACATATAACTTCTTAGAAAATGGCTAACGAACCAAAATGGGCTTATAATAGAGCAGCTGTTTTCAATGGTGAAAACTATAGTTACTGGAAAGACTGTATATGCGTGCATATAAATTCCATTGATAGAAAGGTATGGAATGTTATTTCGAATGGTCCTATGGAAATAACCATGACTGATGAAAATAACATGATTGTGCCTAAGCCTTAAGCACAATGGAATGATGAAGATGAGAAAAAGTACAATTACAATTGGAAGGCTAAAAATATCCTGATCTCCTCCTTGGGAGTTCATGAATACTATATGAAATCCTGGTATGCAGATCTCATATGTCCCAAGAACATTGATCTCTGCTCAACAAGGACGAGGACAAACCATGACCAATTTAAATTACTTTAAATTGTACCAATGTCATGGCGTCTGTTGTGACATCTGCAGACAGACAGACTATTTATCTAACCATTTAAAATATGCAGAATTGTAAATGCTGAAAGATAAATAACACAATGAATTGTTTACCCAGTTCGGTGCAACCTCACCTACATCTGGGGGCTACCAAGCCAGGGAGGAAATTCACTATTAGTAGAATTAATTCAGAGTCAAACAACCCATTTGCACTCTTCACTTAAGACCTACCCAATGACACTTCTGCCTAGAGTCCACTAGACAAGAGACCCCGCTCACTCCCCTTCAATCACCGCAGTGATAAACAATTCACAATTATAATATGAAGACACTCTTCAACACACCTTGATCTTGCTTCACAGCTTTAATCAAGAGACACACACTCTTGCTTAACAGCTTTGAGTGGCACAATTAACACACCTGTTCATACACAATAACCAAAGCAATTATACAGCATACAATTGCTTGGCATACAAGGAATCCTAAGACTCCTAGACACACGTGAAGAGCAAAGTTCTTCACTCACAAATACACTCTTGCTTAAAAGCTTTGAGTGAACAATTAGCATTGTCCTAATAACAGCCTAAACATGTCTACCACTATGCATCCAAAGATACAAAGGGTGGCTTACAAGGTCACACACAATGGACTCTCAAAACCCTAGACCTTAATTCTACACTCAAGTTTTTCTTGTTGTGAGTGCTTGATTTCCCTTGCTTCTGCTCCTCCTTAAATAGCAATACAGACTGGGCTTGGGATGGTCACAAGTAACAAACATTAGGTTTAACAAAGTAAAACTAATTTCCACAATTAAAGGTGTTGTCAAATTAGGTCACAGCTGCTTCATGTTATGCTCAGCCCTGACTAGAATCTCGCCTGAGATAACTAAGGAGCCATAACAGGTTTCCTGAAGTATAGCTTAAGTTTCCTCTTGCAATATAACAGTAAATCTAAACACGTGCCCCTGATGTCATACGCTTGATGTCATATAACATCCAGCATGACATCCAACACACTTTGTTCTTAGCTGACCAAACTCCCCCTGTTGAACACTCCTGCAGAATCTTCTTCACAACAGTAGAAACAAGCATATTATAGTTTCCTAAAAAGTCTCAAAGATCCTTTTTATGAACACCAATTAAGTCTGCCCTTTGTTCCTAATGAATCTCTTTGGCCTGCACATACTGATGAGGTATATCCAAAGCATTTCTGTCAAGTGATATAAAACAGCCACACCTGTTGTACCAGACAGCGATGTCATGACATTCAGTATGACATCCATGACAGCAGTTCTGTCATCAGCTCCTACTAGCTCCTGCTGCACCAGACAGCGATGTTATGACATCATATTTCAAACACATGACAACAGTACTGTCATCAGCTCTTGCTAGCTCCTGCTGCACCAGACAGGGATGTCATGACATTGGTAATGACATCCTGTTTAAAACACATGACACCAGTTCTGTCACCAGTTCCTGCTGTACCAGACAACGATGCCATGACATTGGTAATGACATCCTGATTAAACCACATGACAGTAGTTCTGTCACCACAGCAGATGGATGTCACGACATTCAGCATGACATTCACATTAAAACACACCACAGCAGATGGAGATGTTATAACATCCTGCTTAACATTAGTGCATAATCATGTTTTACCAAAATTTAGCCAATCATAGAACCATGGACAATCATAGAATCATGGAACTAACAATCTCCCCCTTTGGCAAATTTTGGCTAAAACAACCAAACAAACATCAGGTCAGTAGCAGTAGATACCAACACTTTACTCCCCCTTGGTTAATCAAAAATTGACAAAAATTGGAGTAAATGTACATACAGAGCAAAACTGAATCAGAAACAATCATGCTTCAAAGCAAGACTCAGTTGTCAAACTACACATGGTGTCCAACCATCCAGTCATCTCATAATCTCCCAAGAGATATAAAAAATTCTTAATCCCAATCAATATGAAGGCTGCACCGCTTCAGCAACAATCCATGGACAAGGATTTAAACCCCTCTGCTGATTTCGGTTCCATGACTTTAACTCATGACAATTGTTTTTGAATCTTAAGTTCTTGCCTTGTCTAAAGCTGCACCTTCAGGAGTGACACTTTTGATATCACCAATTAAAGGATAATCAATTAAGTACTTGCCAAGTAATAATTGATTTTAAATCCCCTATTGGGGACACAAATATTTTGCAGAGAAAAATAAATTCTCCCAGACAATAACCAATGTTGTACATAGCTCCATATCAGCATAATGTCAACACAAGCAATACAGCTACACATCAAAAAGGTACACAGCTCCCCCTGTCATGCATAATCAGCACTCCCTTAAAAGAGAGAACCCAAACCCATGAAGAGTCACTGCAACTTCTTCATAAACCATGTTGGAACCAATACCACATGCAACTCTACACCCCTTGTTTCACAAACCATGCTGGAACCAATACCAGAAGTAGTTGCAGGATTACTATTTGGAAGATTTCTCATATTTCAGCTTTGACGAAAAAATCTCCAAGACATCAGAGTGAAAGTCATTCCTTATGCACAAGTTCAAGGCTGATGGTGTCTTGATATTCATCTTCACCTATCAAATAAGACACAACACTTAGAGAGAGGCTCAAAACCTTGGTTTGATCCATTGATACCCAATGACAGAATAAAATACTGTCAGGTTCACCATGAGCTAGAGCAGTAACACAATGTCACAGCATCTGGTATGACATTCCATCCTCATAGAGGCATACAATCACAACCTGCTTCAGACCACAAACAATCTTGAAACTGTACTATTGCAGCAAAAAATCCTAGAAGTATGACTCCCCATATCAAGGATAACTAGTGCTCTTTTTCCAGAAGCACGTGAATGGAAAACATAAGACTCATCTTCATGTCTTCAAGAGCTCACTCTTTGTTCAACACACCTACTGAGCGCATTCACTTACTGCTTGAACTACAAGCAACTAGTACACCCATCAAATAGAAATTCTCCCCCTATCTTCTATAAAAGTTGCTCCAAGCTCACCACAGTATATCTCAAGACCAACCTAATGCTCATACAGTGAGAAGCTACCAAACTGCTCCACTTCTTTCTGGAGTTACCACTCCTCCACAAGACTTCTGGACTAAACACCTCATAACCCAAGACATTCTTTCCTCATCATTCTCCCATATGATAAGTTAGAACACTTCTGGTTTAACTGGTGAATATTCACTTCCATATAACTCATCATAGTCCAGATGCAATGAACCACTCTAGTCTTGTACAATACCTTCACATCATACTCCAAGACAATCCTTTTACCTCATCATTCTCCCGTATGACAAGATAGCGTACCTCTTAGTCAAGATGTGAGTCACAAGTTTCACAACAGATCTTTAAGTCCAGCAAACAAAATGATGTTCTGACATTAGTTAGGACATCCTAACATATCACAGAGACAACATCCAATGGTTCTTGATATGCTCACAACTGGACTTACTACTGCCTAGTAATCCAAATGAAGATCTTCAGAGAATACAGCTCCATCAGCTTGATCAAAACATCTTCGAAAAGAAGGTAATATTCCATAAGCAACTTAGGGCTTCTGCCACAAGCTCTAATATATGAATAGAATCAGAACCTTCTTTGGTCTTCAAACAACTACCCTTCTGCACAAGAGTAATTTTCTAAAAACACACTGCATAAATAACCAAATGCCACTGTTTGGTTACTCAGCATCTTTCAGAGCTCTAGACAATCTTCCACCAAGCAACTTGATCTTCAAGTTACATATTCTACTTGCTTCATAGCAAGGCAACTTGAATACACCAAGACTTGGACCTGTAACATCTATCCCTTCTAGCAGCTCCCCCAAACTGCATGAAATAGCATTAACTCCATTCATGCCCGAGAAGATCAACCTATCTTCAAGTGATGTACCACACCATCCATTAAGGCCCTGAAGTTACTGCTTGATGTCACAACATCTGATCAGACATCCTGCTGGAGAGTTCAGGCTTTCATTCTGTCACTTAGAATAACCTTATCCATATAACAGAAAAAGAGTTCCATGTTCTCAGGTTTGAGTAGACAACCTCTATTATGCAATAGCTACCTTTGAAGTGCATTTGCTCCAGAACACTCCTCTTTATAGAACCCAACCATGTGAAGGCTTCATTCTTCAGAGAAGAAGGATCACACAAAAAATCTTTACAAGAGGAATCTCGCTTTCCTTAAGTAGAGACTTCTTCAGAAAGTCAAAAACAACTGCCATTTATCCTTGACCTCCAAGATGAGCACAGTCATATGATCCTATGTACTTAGATCAAAAATAGACTGACCCAAGCATTACTATCACCAACACCATATTCTAGACAAGTTTCTTGCCATGAAGCTTTCTAGATGAATATCAGATGCTTCTAGTAGAGACTAAAACACACCTGTTGCACTCCAATAAACTGATCCAAGAGAAAATAGCTTCATCTACACTTCCACCAGCACTACATTCTAGTCTTAGTTTCTTGCCAGGAAACTTACTAGAATAAAGTCAGATCCTAACAGACTTCTGCACAATCTCTGCTGATGGTATGTCTCAACATCTAGTTGAACATCAGTTCTTCAAACAGATCAAGGGCCTGATACTTGAGTTACAACTGATGAGACAACTTGATCATTAAACAGGGATAATCCATTAAATATTTGAGAATATCTCAAATATCAATGAATCTTAAATCCTTGTAATAGATCCTTCTCTAAACTTCATGGATAATCAATTAAATACGTGTGTAGTCCATAAATAACAATTGATCTTAAATCCACACAACTTCAGGAATACCAAGGTTGAAACATCAAGGCTGACACCCTTGACTCAACCTACCTATGACTTCCTCTATTGAAAGAGCCTTTGCAAGTCATGAGTGGTGAAAATAAATCACCTCCCACTATCCTTTGTACAACAGCCTTCAGTAACTTGTGATACACAGCAGAACAACCCAGGCACATAGCTACAAACACCATCTGCCAACCATCTATACATCAGTCATACATCAAACTGAATATAGGGCAATCATCTCCCAGGGCTACCAGAGTTCTTTCATCAGACAAATATGCAATGTGTCGCTACTGCGAAAATCGGCGTCGGCTGAACAGAAGAGTCGCCACCGTGCGTTATTTATCCCACGGGAGGGAAAGGAAACGCTCAGAGTAAACCTCGCACAATACGGGAAAGGTATGGTCATCGCAACCAAAACCTGGGTTCGGGAGTCGGTTACGCAAGGGGAAGGTATTAGCACCCCTCACGTCCGTCGTACTCGACGGGATCCACGCTTGTTTTCGGGTATGGATTGTTATTCTATCTAAACTAAAGGTCTGGGGTTAAAAGAAAATAAAATAAAAATAAAAGTGACTCGGCAAAGTATCGCACTTTATGCCTACGTATTCCCGTCTGGAACGAGAAATCAGAGTCAACGTAGTTCGCCTACCTACGGGAAAGGAGGGGAAGGTTGCTCGCTAGGATATCGCATCCTATGCCTACGTACTTTCATACGGCATGAAAGATCAGAGCAAACGTAGTTCGGGCCACGTACGACACAAGCTTGTCTTGATTGATTTTATTCCTTCTGAAAAAGGTTTTCTCTGATTAATAGTCCCGGCGGACAAAAATGACGTTTTGATGAGTTCACATTCTTTTACGGAAGAAGTGTCTTTTATTGCGTTTGAAATCTTTATTGTGTTTTTCTGTTTGTTTTTGAGATTGAAAGAGACAGAACTCTAACCTACGGTTGCAAAGGGAATCAAACTAACCTAATGTTATCATGCATGGGTTAAGACCTAGTGTCTATCATGCTCCTCTCTTGCACAGAGAGAAACAGAGATCCTACGGGATAGGCAGAAACAGAAACAATAGCAGATATATACAATAAAGCAGTAAAATGCATGGATGCAACAATACAAGCGAGGCAAGGGAGTCCCACTCAACCTCGAACCTAGAAAACAATAGGCAAAAGTGAACAGGTTTCACTTTCAACCCAACAGGGTAAACAGCAAACAATACAGTCCAGAAAACCAATCAATACATCAGCAAATGAAATACAACAATAAAACAAACAGCTTCAGCAGCTCTGAATCAACATCTGGCTTCAAGTAATCTCCAATCAGCTACAGGCTTCAACAAGCATCAATCTCCATCTTCATAGCCTTCAGGCAAGGGCTTTGATCATCAGTCTTCTATCTGCAATGGCTTTTCTTCAAGCTCAAACCTCCAGGATGAGGGATTAGTCACAAGGGTGAAATGGATGAATGTTAGACAGTTAACTACCTACCAAGGGTGGTTCATCAACTGTTAACATTAAACAGAAATTTTCCTCTCAAAAGTTCTATCTTTCAAATATATTCACTGATCCTTCCAAAGGAAGGAGGCGGATATTTGAAAGAGACTTTGAATCATTGAGAAAGGATGGATGCAGACAAGGCAATCCATGTTTGAGAAATAAGCTTTCTAATCTAGAGCTCTGCCTAGCTCCTAAACCCTAGTCTCCTCAGCAGCTGCTAGCAAGAACCTCCTCTCCAACTCTGGCAGTTGATCTTCAATCTCTGAATCTCCAATGGCTTCATCTCCTCAAGTCTTCAGCTCTCCCAGGTCCCCAGACAAACCCAATACCCAACAAGCAAGCAATAATCCCCAGAGGGCACACCACACCAGTCAATCAGATATACAGACAGTATTAATAGCAGTAGGGGAATCCTGACTTCCTCTAAGGGATCTAATAACTACCCATAGCCCCTATAGTCCCATAACTAATCTATTCAAACCCTAAGTCCTAAGGGAAATGAAATCAAACTTCCTAAGTCATCACCTAAAACCCTAATTTGTTCATGATGTTCAAACCTATTTTAATCACCTAAAATTAATTCCTAAAAAAGGGAACTAAATGGAATCTACAAGTTTAATATCTAATCTAAACAATATAAAAAGAATGAACAAAAAATATAGAAGCATTTAATAGAACAAAAATTATTAAAATGATGCATGAGATGAATCTATTTAAAATGCCATTTATTTAGAAAATATGAAAAAAATATGAAATAAAAATAAAAATGCAATTTTATTTTCCTATAATTTTCTAGACATCCTAAAGAAAATGATGTAAAAAGAATGAACTAAAACTGACCTTTTATGGATTTATTATGAATTTTTGAAAATGCATAAAAAATTAAGAGAAATAAAAACAATTAAATCAAATAAAATGAGGGAGGGGGTATGAATAGAAATCACGCCCAGTTAATAATTGGATGGGCCAGACAGACAGGGGTGCGCATAGCATTCTTACATTAGGCCCAGCTTGAATCAGAATCATTAAAAATAACAAAGCGCGCAGGGGGTGAGAAAAGTATCAGAATCACGTTCAAAATGGTTTGGGCTCATGCACTGGGGGTGGGATTAGCAACTTCCACTCAGGCCCGCCCGTTTCAATTAATGAAACGGTGCGTTTGGCACCTGACTCATCTCCCTCCAAAATCAGATTGAATAAGAGCCATTGGATTTCCCTCTAAGTCAAAGGTCCAACATGAAATGAACCATCACGATTTCGTCTTCTTCCTTGAATCTTATAAGAGCTAGGGTTTCCCTCCATGGCCACCATGCACGAGTAAACTTCACCTCATCTGTTCTCCCTCTCCAGGCCATGAATCAACATGATGTAAACATGAAAAATACTCTCCATCTCTCCCTCTACACGTCTATGGTCTTAATTCAGTCTGAAACTCATCACAACTCTCAACCCGATCAAGCCAAGGTCTGGTCAACATGGATATACACTGAGATGCATCACCACAATTCTCCCTCAAACCTAGACTAAACTCTTCCCTAACTAATGGTGATTAACCTGATCTATCAAGCTAAGATTATGATGCATTAACCTAAGAGTTTCAAGCCCTAACAGTTTCTACCACCTGCTAACAATCATCACTAATCTACTCCAAATTCATCCTAATTACTCTACTAACATCCTACATTACATCTAAACTAATAAAATCATGCCTAACTAACTGAATCAAGCAAATCGAATGAAAACACACCTGGTGCAAAAGCTTGAAAACAGCTATGGAGACTTGTGGATCTGAGGCTTCCAAGGCTTGGATCTTGATCAATTCTTGATGTACTTGATTCTGTTTGCAATATTTGGATGAGACTTGGCTTGAATTATGCTGTCCAATGGAAATTGCAGTTTTGATGTTCTTGAAGAAAGTGCTCGAAAATGGATTCTAACCACCAAGTCTTTGCTTCAATTATGATCCAGGATGATGATTGAATAAGATTGAATTGATGTGGATGAAAATTGATGAAGGTTTTGTGAGATTGAAGTGAAATTGCAAGGAGAAAGAATGAGAGGATTTTGGAAATTCTTGGTGAAAATGAAGCCAACCCTTGATCAATCCTCATTTCATGAATATATAGAGCTCATATGAACATTCTAGATCCATCTTGCACATTCCCTTGCCTTCCAACTTTGATCCATTTTTGAAGTGTTTCTTAAAATGCAAGTAACCATGAATATCTTTCTTTTTTCCTTCTAAACTCAAAAAAGTGTTTGAACCATTGTTCTTAGAATTGCTTTTCCATTCAAAATCATATATTGGAAGTCTCCATTTGGACTCATAAATCTCCCAAACCATTTTTCCCTTGGAATTTCTTTGAATTATAAGCCATTTTAGTTCAACTTTGGACCAATCATGCAACTTCATGCTATGAGCTTTTACAACAATTTGTGACCTTCTTTCTAGACTTAAAATCCCATTTGGAGCAAGTTTGATGTTGTAAGTTTTTCCATTTGAGGCCTCCTTGTATGAGTTTTGGACATAGGTTAAAATGACCTGTAATTCACAAATGCCCAAAATACCCTTTGCTTGCCAAGACCATAAGTTGAGTTCCACACATCATATGAAGGCATACTATACCATTATAGAAATCTAAGACAATGAGGAACAATTCTTATGTTGACCAAGAATTCATTTGAAATCTCCTTGAGGGGTAAAAATTGCTTGGAAGTCAAGTCACTTTCACAGACAAAAGTTCAGACACCCCAGATGACCTGTAACTTGCAAGGACCATAACTTGAGTTCTATAAATCTCCTTGATGTCTTCCACCACTCAAATTAAAGGTCTTGAGATCCTCTACAAGTTTCATGTTGGCCAAGAAGCCATTTGAAGCTAGAATTTTGACTTATCTTGCTTGGAAATTTGACCTAAACTAGGGGATTTTACTCAGAAACCCTAATTTAGAAACTCCTCTTCTCCTTGATTTCTCTTGAATCCTCCTTAGCATATCTCCATATCCTCTTTTATATGTCCAATTATGAACCCCACATCTCTCCAATAGCCTTGAATGCCCCTTAAACCAGTCAATTGACCTAGGGTTGACCTAGGGTTGACCCAGATGAAACCCTAGTTGACTGCCTTCAGCTATAGCTCTTATGCTCTCATCAAGGACTTGTCTCCTTCTCCAAATGACTTTCTAAGCCTCTCATAATGTCTAGATGCTCTCCATGCCTTCAACTCACAGCTCACAACCCTCTTGTTGATCCTCAGATACCCTCAGCTAGGAGATGGACTCAAGGCTTGATCTGCTGAACTCTTTGCTTTCAAATTCTTTCCTGATGACTTGAATGAGATTGAATTAGGATAATAACCTCTTGATAGGCCTCTAGAGATGAAAATAATGATTGGTCCCCTGTTGGATGACTTGCTATGCTTATGCTATGCAGATGGTTAGTCTATGTACATAACTCTATATGCAAATGCTAATGACATTGAAACATAAACCCAAAGAATAAGGTTGGGCAAATTTTAGGGTGCAACAGCTGCCCCTATTCAAGCGACTTGGACCCGATTGGGTGAAGAGCCCGGAGCCTTCAGACATTCGCGGTACGAGACGGTTTAATACTAGTGAAACCAGAAATTTGCCAACCGCAAAACCAAATTGCGCTCCTGCTTGAGGAACGACGCTCATCAACTGAATCTGCCTGTTACGGAAACCCACTGATCTCGTGCGACTGTACTGGGGATTGTCTTCATCGTTCTGAAGAGGATTCTGTCACAACAAATTGCTTGCTCGTCCACGTTAGGACTCTGTCTATCGTTAATACGAAGAAATCTCAACTAAAACCTGTCCACGTTAGGACTCCACTTGTTGTTAACCCAGGAAAATCTCGGCAACTCCGCTGGGGATAATTCGTCTGCATTTCCATAAACTGAATCGTCCACGTTAGGAATAAAACTCTTCCACGTTAGGAGTAACACCTGTCCACGTTAGGAATAACATCATCCACGTTAGGAGTAACACCTGTCCACGTTAGGAATCATCTCTTCTGTATCTGTCCACGTCAGGACTAAACCTTTCATCTTTCCACGTCAGGAAGCAATCTTCTTTCCACATAAGGAGAACTATATCAACCTGTCCACGTAAGGACTCCCATACCACTTGACATGCCCGCGTCAGGACTCCAATCTTTCCACGTAAGGAAAACAACTTTGGTTCTGAACCTGTCCACGTCAGGACTCAACTTTCCACGTAAGGGGTACATCATTCTTCCACGTCAGGAATCAACTTTTCTTGAATCTGTCCACGTAAGGACCCCAATTTTCCACGTAAGGAGTAAATCTTCTTTTTCCACGTTAGGAATAACTTCTTTGATCTGTCCGCGTCAGGACTAAATTCTTCCACGTCAGGAATAATCCATTTCAATCTTGATATGGCGCGTAAAACTCGTCTTTCCACGTAAGGAAACCAATTTTCTTCCACGTAAGGAATGCTCTTGATATGTCCACGTAAGGACTCTGATCTTTCCACGTAAGGAATACCAACTTCTTTCCGATTTGCCCGCGTCAGGACTACATTTTCCACGTAAGGAATAACAATCTCTTTGATTTGTCCGCGTCAGGACTAAACTCTTCCACGTTAGGAATCACTTCTTTTGATATGTCCGCGTAAGGACTCAAATCTTTCCACGTAAGGAATCTCCGTCTTTGATTCATCCACGTCAGGACACCGATCTCGCCTTGATTTGTCCCCGTTAGGACTTATGCGTCTTCGACCCGCTGAGGAAATAAGACTTGTCCACGTAAGGACTCACACCCTGGTCGGATCTGCCCACGTCAGGACCCATGATTTGCCCACGCAAAGAAAGATAACTGCTGAGAGGAACTGGTCCACGTCAGGACACCAACACAAAGAGTAATCACTTTTGCCAACGTCATGACCTCCCATTTCACTACTTTCGAGAAACCGAATCTGCCCATGATAGGACTAACACACCTCACCAATCCAGGGAAATAAACCTGTCCACGTTAGGACTTACTTCTGAAGAAAACCCGTCAATATAGGAATAAATTGTCCATATCAGGACTTAGTTCTCCAATGATCCTCACCCACAAACTTCTTAGCACTAACGTGACAGCGACTTTGAGATGAACTCTACTGGGGATATCTGGAAACCAAACTATCGGACGCCTGTTCTGATAACCGGCGGTGGCCTCTGAAATTCTGATTCATGAAACCTTTTTAATGTTGACGTAACAGCAACTTTGCAGGAAACAATCCGCTGATCGGACTAGAGAACTTCAACAAAAACTTTGGCGGGGACATAAGTAACTCTGCTTGGGGACAAAGAGAAACTTATCCTACTGACTCTGGTGGGGAAGACAAGAGAAATTTACACAAATAACTCTGCTCGGAGACAAAGAGAACTTCATCATGATAACTCTGTGGGGAATAATGCCAAAGCTGACATTTTCGCCGAATGTCTCATGCCGAGATCTTGAATGTTTGGTAATTCATTTGAGCGAGAGCTCTCTCCACCTGAACCGCCAGAATACAGGAACTGCTTCAGCAAAATAAATGCTGGAAGGATAATGCCAACTCGCCGGGGATAGCCAGATGCTACAGAATTATTCCAGCAAAATAAATGCTGGAAGGGTGAAGTCGACCCTGCTGGGAAATTGGGAACTTAAACCAACCACCTTGTTGAGGTAACCCCCTGCTGGGGAATATAACTTTGCCGGGGAATAGCAGATGTGCATATTACGATCGGACTTTCTGCTGGAACGTGAACTGATATCACCAGTATCTCTGACAAAATAAATGGCAGGAACCACCATCAACTCTGCTTGGGAGAGTCCTAATCTTCGAGTTCCACTGGAAGGAATGAACACTTGCAAAGAGAATTCCGCTGGGGATGGGATGATTCTCTTGGGGAAAATTAACTGACTCCGCTGGGGGCGAGTGCATGACCCTGCGGGGAAAGATGAACCTGTCTGAATACAGCCTTATGATCTTAGAATCGCCAAACTCTGCTGAGGACGAATAACTTTTCTGGAGCACGTCTTTTGGGTAAGCTACGGCTAGCTGGGGAATTCTATCCTTCTTCAGGAAGAACATGCATGACCTGCGTGGGGACTGAGTCGTTCGTTATCGCAATCTTTTGATCACCTTCTTCGTATGGTTATGAAACCTGCAACAACACAAACAAGACACGACAAGCCTATGCAATCAAATCAATTCAGGTTAGTGACATTACACCCAGTTAATTCAAAGCTTTAGCAATTGTTGGCAAGGGCCAGCGATGTTATACTCATGCTAGTTTCATCAAGCTTAGGCGTTTTATCATGCACAAACAGTAAAGAACAGGCATCAAGGACTGAATAACATATTTTCATTGATCGGGCCCCTGAATGGGCGGAGTTTTTGTACATGGGATGTAACTCCTGAAAAGAGGAAGCTACGCAAAGCAAATACATAAGTATGCACAAGAAGCATGAATATTTTGACAAATTAAATTTTGTACACATGTCGGCAACGGGATGCAGATGAACACCACGAACTGATCCTCCTATGACTCATCCGACTCTAAGGCTTTCCCGGTATCCCCACTTCTGAAGAGATTGTATCCGATAACTGGCTCCTCAAATATATTCTCCCGCGTTGATGCTCATTGAAATATCAAATTCGGACCACAGTCATTTGCTTTTCAAATCCCTAATTTTTGCGTGAACCGCCCTTTACGGGTTTTCAGTTCACCGGGATACCCCTTTTTTGCCGAAGCCGCCCAGTGTAGGTTTTCAACTTCGCGGGTGTACATTTTTTCAATTTTATCCCTAACTTTTGCCCGAACCTTTTATTCTGTTTTTGGTTCGCCAGGATGCCCCATTTTTGCCTGGACTCTCTTTTTCTGTCCAGCGGGTCTATTTTAAGCAAAGTATTTTTTAACTGCGTCCGAATTCACAGGTGACGCAAAGTCTTCTCCGTCCATGGTGGACAACAACAACGCTCCTCCTGAGAAGACTTTACTAACAACGTATGGCCCTTCGTAATTGGGGGTCCACTTGCCCCTGTGATCTGCTTGCGGCGGGAGAATCCTTTTCAGCACAAGGTCGCCCGTCTGAAAGCTTCGCGGAAGTATCTTCTTGTCGTACGCTTTCTTCATTCGCCTCTGATACAAACGACCGTATGCCAGAGAAGCTAGCCTCTTCTCATCCATCAAGCTCAGTTGGTTCAATCTATTCGTTACCCATTCTGCCTCGTCCAGCTGAACGTCTCGCAATACCCTCAGAGAAGGGATCTCAACCTCTAATGGTAATACCGCTTCCATTCCGTATACCAACGAGAACGGAGTTGCCCCGGTTGATGTGCGTACCGTCGTACGATAACCGTGCAAAGCGAAAGGTAGCATCTCGTGCCAATCTTTATAAGTCACCACCATTTTCTGGACAATTTTCTTGATATTTTTATTGGCCGCTTCGACAGCGCCATTCATCTTGGGTCGGTAAGGGGAGGAGTTGTGATGTTCGATCTTGAAATTCCGACAGAGCTCCTTCATCATTTTGTTGTTCAGATTTGAACCATTATCCGTGATTATCCGCTCGGGAATCCCATATCGGCAAATGATATCTCTCTTGATGAATCTAGCCACCACTTGCTTCGTTACGTTTGCGTAAGACGCCGCTTCCACCCACTTGGTGAAATAATCGATCGCTACTAGGATGAACCGATGCCCGTTAGAAGCCATCGGCTCGATCTTTCCAATCATATCGATTCCCCACATCGAGAATGGCCATGGAGATGACATCACATTTAGAGGACTCGGAGGCACGTGTATTTTGTCAGCATAGATTTGGCACTTGTGGCACTTCCTCGCGAACTTGAAACAATCAGTTTCCATCGTCAGCCAAAAATAACCTGCCCGCAGCAGCTTTCTCGTCATAGCATGCCCACCAGCATGCGTACCAAAGGCACCTTCGTGAATTTCCTCCATGAGGAGCTTTGTCTCTTTCTCGTCTACACAACGCAACAACACCAAATCGTGGTTTCTTCTGTACAAGACGCCATCCGGGTTCAAATAGAAATTACCCGCTAATCTCCTGAGAGTCTTCTGATCTTGACTGGATGCCCCAGCCGGATACTCTTTATTCTTCAGGAAATTAAGGATATCAAAATACCACGGTTTGTCATCAGATGCTTCATCAATAGCAAATACATAAGCTGGTCTGTCCAACCGAGAGATAGTGATTTGGGGAGCTTCGTTCCAGAAGTTGACCTTATACATGGAAGACAAAGTGGCAAGGGCGTCAGCCATTTGATTTTCTGCCCGCGGTACGTGATGCAATTCAACTTTGTCAAAGAAAGGCAACAATCTCCTTGCATAGTTCATGTAATGTATCAAATTGGGCTGACGTGTTTCCCATTCCCCTTTGATCTGATTCACCACCAGAGCTGAGTCTCCGTATACGTCTAGATATTTGATTCGCAGATCAATGGCTTCTTCAAGCCCCATTATACAAGCTTCGTATTCGGCCTCATTGTTGGTAACGGCAAAGGTCAATCGGGCAGTAAACGGGATGTGCGACCCGTGTGGCGTGGTGATAATTGCCCCTATTCCGCTACCGTAAGCATTCACAGCTCCGTCAAATATCATCTTCCATTGGGAACCCAACTCTGGTCCTTCGTCTGGCAACGGCTCTTCGCAATCCTTCATCTTTAAGTACATGATATCCTCGTCAGGAAAATCAAATCTCATCGATTGGTACTCTTCAATAGGCTGCTCCGCCAGATACTCAGACAGCACACTCCCCTTTATAGCCTTTTGCGAGACGTATTGAATGTCGTATTCAGTCAAGACCATCTGCCAACGGGCAATTCTACCTGACAACGCCTGCTTTTCGAATATATATTTGATTGGATCCATCTTCGAGATGAGCATGGTTGTATGATTCAGCATGTACTGCCTCAAACGCTTGGCGGCCCAGGCTAGCGCGCAACAAGTTTTCTCCAGCATTGAATACCGAGATTCACAATCTGTAAATTTCTTACTCAAATAATAGATTGCATGCTCTTTTCTCCCCGTCTCGTCGTGTTGACCGAGAACACAACCCATGCTTCCCTCAAGAACCGTCAAATACATTATCAAGGGTCTCCCTGCCACCGGGGGTATCAAAATAGGAGGCTCCTGCAGATACTTCTTTATTTTATCGAACGCCTTTTGACAATTTTCGTTCCACGTTACAACTTGATCTTTCTTTAGCAACTTGAATAATGGTTCACACGTGGCCGTTAGGTGAGATATGAACCGGGCAATGTAGTTCAATCTCCCTAAAAACCCGCGCACCTCTTTCTCTGTTTTAGGCGTCGGCATTTCTTGAATCGCTTTTATTTTAGCAGGATCGACCTCTATTCCTCTTTCGCTTACGATAAACCCCAGCAGTTTACCCGATCTCACCCCGAAGGTGCATTTGTTAGGGTTCAGCCTCAGCCTGAACTTCCTAAGTCTTTTAAACAACTTCAGCAGATTCACCAGATGCTCTTCCTCCGTCTGGGATTTGGCAATCATGTCGTCAACATAAACTTCGATCTCTTTATGCATCATGTCATGAAAAAGAGTCGTCATCGCACGCTGATATGTTGCCCCAGCATTTTTCAAGCCAAAGGGCATCACTTTGTAGCAAAATGTTCCCCACGGCGTTATGAAAGTAGTCTTCTCCATATCCTCTGGCGCCATTTTAATCTGATTATAGCCTGAAAAGCCATCCATGAAGGAGAATACAGAGTATTGAGCGGTATTATCAACTAACACGTCAATGTGAGGAAGTGGAAAATCGTCTTTTGGGCTTGCTTTATTCAAATCTCTATAATCCACGCACATTCGAACCTTGCCATCTTTCTTTGGCACTGGTACGATGTTGGCAACCCATGAAGGATACTTTGTCACAGCCAGGAACCCAGCGTCCCACTGTTTCTGAACCTCCTCCTTGATCTTCATTGCCATATCTGGTCGAGTTCTGCGAAGCTTTTGTTTGACTGGCGGGCAATCTTCTTTCAGTGGCAGGCGATGCACAACCATATCTGTATCGAGCCCTGGCATATCCTCATACGACCAAGCGAATACATCACTATACTCTTGGAGCATTTCAACCAGTCTCCGCTTGATATCACTCTACAATGCGGCTCCGATACGAATATTCTTCTCAACCCCTTCCGACCCCAAATTGATAATTTCGATAACCTCGTCGTGAGGCAGAATGGCTCTCTCCTCTTGCTTCACTAACCAAGACAGTTCTTCAGGAACGTCGTTATCTTCGACAACCTCTTCTTCGGTCTGGAATACCGGGTGATCGAAGTCGGGACGAGTCATAGATGGTTCAAGGATGTCATCTGAAAATGTTATCCTGCAAAAGGAATGGTTAAGTGCTTCAAAATGCGTATAAAGCGAATAACCATGTTGCCATTTTATTGAAAATATAAAACAAGAAAGACAGGGATTACGGTATTTGCACATGAAAAAACGCCACTTATTTAATGATTAACACGCAATGTTTATAACAACACAGCCCTAAGCAAATCCTGATGCCCCGGGCAAGACATCAGATTATTCAACAATTAATAAAGCAAAGCATTACTGTTTAAAAGTCACAGGAACAAGCTCCTGAATAGACCAGTTGCATAGTCCTTGTCCTGGCGTGCTTGGCTGAATCCAGGCATCCATATCACAGTCGCTGTCCCCTTCATCAGACTCTGAAGCAGCATTGACAGTTTCATGACATACTCCACTGGCAGAGATGGTGATTGGCTTTCTGAAATGGGGGGCTCCCACGGAAGGAGTTGATGACGACGGTCGGTACCCCAGTCCGAACCGGTCCATTTTCACCGGAATGTCCAGCACTTTGCCCCAGCCTTTGGCTTCTCCTGCTTCCACTAGCGCTTGAGCTTCTTTATACGATGAGACAGCTATCTCTGGCACTTTGCTCGGCCCGGGACCCTTGTCCTTGATGCGCAAACCTTCGAATGCCTGGCATGGTGTCTCGTGGATCTCCCCGTCGACTTCCACATATTTGAACGAAGATAGATGGCTGACCAGGATGTCTTCTTCTCCGCACACGGTGACTACGCTGTCTCCGACCATATACTTTAACTTCTGATGCAGGGTAGACGTGACAGCCCCTGCCCCATGAATCCAGGGTCTTCCCAGCAAGCAGCTATACGCAGGCTGTATATCCATGATATAAAACTCGGTTGCAAACACTTCCGGCCCCACTTGCAGAGGCAAGGTAATCGACCCGAAGACTGTTCTCCGCGTGCCGTCAAATGCTCTGACTACCAAATCACTGGGTGTGCACAAAATTCCTCGAACATCCAGCTTCATCATCGCCTTCTTAGGCAGCACATTCAAAGACGATCCAGTGTCAACCAATACGTGCGACATTACTGATCCCCTACACTCAACAGATACGTGTAATGCCATATTATGGTCCCTCCCTTTTGGAGTCAAGTCAAAATCGGTGAAACCCAGACTGTGGCCAGCATTCACATGTGCCAATACTCCTTCTAGCTGATTTACGGAGACGTCCTGGGGTACAAAAGAAGCGTCCAGGACTTTCAACAAAGCGTTTCTGTGAGCTTCCGAACACAACAGCAATGACAGAATAGATATTTTGGATGGTGTCTGCTGCAGATGCTCCACAATTTTATAATCACTTTTCCGAATTAAGCGCATGAATTCTTCTACGTCCTTCGACGCTGCTTCTTTTTCACTTGCTTGTACCGGAACATTCTCAACCACTTTCCCTTTTCCTTTCGCCAGCCTTTCGGCTTCCACTTCAGGAGATATAAAGATCCTGCCGCTCCTCGTCATGCCTCCTGAACCAACAACATTATCCACAATTTCCCCTGGCTGCTTGTTGACATCAATCTTTATCCCGTCACAATACACCTCTAGCCCATATGACCATGGGACTGCTTTCGTGTTCTCATACGGGATTGGCCCGGCCTTAGTTATGGTAATCGGAGGTCGCTGAGCTGGTGCTGCAATAGTGATCGTCTTCCGCGGAATCGTTACCGTGGCCACATCACTCCGATTATCCACTACTGCCCCTGCAGGCTCGTCAGTTGCTGTTCTGTCAAACTGCAATACGCCATCATCAATTAAGGCCTGAATGCCTTTCTTCAAATCCTCACACCCCCCAGCTAGGGTCCAACAATCTAAGCAGTACTCATTACATCCTGGGTAAACACCTCCCTGCAACAGTCGGCTCTTTATTTCGCTCAGCGGCGTCTTCAAATCTTCAACATTCATAATAAGATTCAACCCTTCCTCAGTCAGCACGGCATTCGCCCCATGATTAGGCATGGGTTTCTGGACTATATTCGGACCTGTAGTTCCGAAATTGATAGTCTTGTTGTCTAAAAGATCCTGCACAACGTGCTTAAAAGCATGACAACCTTCTATATCGTGGCCCGGGGCCCCAGAATGAAACTCACAGTGTCTATTCGCATCGTAGCCAAACGGGGGAGTTCCCGTTATCGGTGCCAGGGTTCTTTTCTCTACTAGGTTTAATCCCAACAATGTCTGCAATAAATCAGCATAGGTAGAGGGAGGTTTCTCAAACACTCTTCTCGGCTTGCCACCCTGGAATCTTCGTTGAGCCTGTTGTGCCCCCTGCTGAGGCTGCTGCTGCTGTGGCATTGGTTGCTGCTGAACCGGTTGTTGTTGCTGGAGTGGTTGCTGCTGATAGGGAATAGTAACACTCGACACTTGCTGCTGCTGACGATATTGATTTCGTCCCCTGCCTCGGCCTCGGCCTCGGCCTCCAAATACTGCGCTCGCCTCACCCTGACGGCGCCCACCGTAAGCTTTCCTATTACTGCCAGATGCAGTTGATTCCTCGACTTGGAACTTTCCTTGCTTAATATTACGCTCAATCTTTTCCCCCATCAGGATCAGGTCTGAAAAACTGGCCAGAGAAGTGTGAAACAGCATATCATGAAACAACCCCGTGAAGGTGCCAACAAACATATCATTCATTTCCTTATCGTCTACAGGAGGACGGACCCTGGCAGCCATATCGCGCCACCTTTGCGCGTACTCTTTAAAACTCTCCCCCTTCTTCTGCGAAAGCCCGGCCAACTGGACCCGATTGGGTGCCAAGTCGCTATTATACTTGTAATGGGCTACAAATGCCTCCGCCAATTGCTTCCATGTCTTGATATCAGTTGGCTCCAACCCCATGTACCACTCTAGGGAAGGGCCCGACAGACTATCCTGAAAGAAATGCATTAGCATTCTTTCATCAGTGGAGTATGCAGACATCTTTCTGTAATAAGCTCGTACATGCACTTTCGGACATGTGTCTCCCTTATACTTATCGAACGCAGGCGCTTTGAACTTAATTGGCACCCTCAAGCCAGGTACCAAACCCATTGTTGCCATGTCCAATCCCACAGCGCTTTGATTTAGGACTCCCTTCATTTGCTCTTCCAGCATTCTAATCTTTTGAGAATCATCCATCGGCCCTTCAAAACCTCCTCCGGAGAAGGCGTCCTCCTGCTGATCCTCTTGCCACATACCGTTTCCAGCCCCGTACCCATCATATGCATTATTACGTCCAGCTCTGATCTGATTCATCCCCGGACCTCGGCCTCTGTTGCCGTATCCTTGAACACCTCCAGCAGGACCACAAGCCATAAATCCAGTACCATTTCCGTTTCCAAAGCCTCCGTAACCCTGATTGACCATACCATAACCATCTTGCCCAAAACCTTGAGCATTAAAGCCATGCTTGCCAGCGTTATCAAATCCCTGATCGTTGAATCCGAACCCAGTATTGACAAAGCCATTGCCTCCTAGATTATCTCCCAAATTGACATCACCCAGCCCAACATTATGGACAGCAGTCTCATTCCCCCCTCCGACGTTACCATTCACAGCAGCGGTAGCGTTGTTGACGTTAGCAGCAGGCATATTGATTACGGGCGGAGCCACTGGCGTGGGCGTGCCGTCCCCATGAGCAGTATCAACCCGGACAGACTGATGATCTTCGTTACCATGACCAGCGTTGCGAGCCAACAGAGGCTGGACCATGGCCTGCAAGTTCTCTTGCCCTTTTGCTATAGCCTCCATGGTCTGCATGAAGAGGGCGAGCTTCTCGCGCACATCCTGCATCTCGTTCTGAATCTGGTCCATGACTTTCCGACAGTTGGAGCGTGTAGAATAGCGGTGCGGATGTTGATCTGGAATCCTGTTAAGTACCTGATACAGAGCAGGAGATAAGATACCATTCAAAGATTACCTGTAATGCAATATGGATATGAATGCAATGCAATGTGTCTGTGCATTAGGGAAGTTCATTCCCCCAGTTCTAGTGCGAAGGTGCCGGTGCAGTGACAGTGCTGACAATAGGAATGTTGGAGCTGAATCATAGAAAGCCTCCTATATTGCAGAGAGAATCAATAAGCCCAGGGTACAATATTGCTGAGAGTACAAAGAAGGCGTGACCTCAACCAACAATCCTGGTGATGGTCAGCACTATGCAAATAAAGCATACAAATAACTACATGAAATGATCAAACTCTCCCAAAAGTCTGGTACTCCTCTATCAACTTCTTGGTCTCCGGATGGCTTGGTCGATCAAGCAGCCCTTCAACAAGCTGGTTTCTCCTCTTAAGGACTCGGCGTACGTCTTCAGCAGTTTCTTCCCAGGTTGCTTCTCCAAAGCAATCTTCTAACTTTCGCTTCTGAGACACTGCTTCATCTCTGGACTTGATTGCCTTGTTTAGTGCATGCTGGACACTATACCGGGTCATCACTTCCTCCTCACACTTCTTGATGCTAGACTTCAACTTCTCTTCGAGGTCGGAGATTTGCTGCTTTAGCTTATCTTCCCTCTTCTTGTTGTTGGTGAGCGTAGCATTCCAAGTCTTATTGCAAAAGGAGATTTCTCGGTGTGCTGCGTCGAGCGCCTTCTTTTTTGATTCCAGCATGTCATGGGAACTTCTGAACTCTTGCCCCAGACGTTCGCGCTTTTTCTTCTCCTCAGTCAACTCGGCCCCTAACCTGTTTAACAGCTCGATCTGTTGTTGGAAAGCATATACAACCTTGTTTTTCTCACTGCGTACTTGAGCTAGCTCTTGCTCTAACCCTTCGTTGACCTTCATCAAGGCTTCTTTTTCCTTCACAACTTGCTTGTAGGCCTCCCTAGAAACAGTAGTTGGCTCTTCTGCCGGGACGGGAACAATGACGGGTGCAGCTGGAAATGGCATTAATAACTGACTTGCTCGTTCCTGGATCCAAACCCTGTAAGGTTCATAAGCCTGGCAATCGTTCTTACCTAACAACGGCTTCCCTTTGCGGTTAATACGCGTCCAGGCATGTTGCAACTTGGCTAATAACTCTCCCTTCACGTCACCGGTGAAGTACAGAGATTCCTGTACTTCTTCCTCCTGAGGTGGATTCTTCAGTGCATATCCGAACTGACGAATGAATAGAGAAGGGTTGTAATTGATACACCCTTTTCTTCCTATCAGCGGCACATTAGGGTACCCAGAACAGCTGAAGATGAGCTCGGATCCCAACAAATCTCGATCAAACCATACAACGTCTTCGGAAGATAGCCTCATCAGGCGTTCTGACCAACTGGCTGAGGTTGCACTGTCCACAAATGGTCCCTTCATGGGAAGGTGACTCTTGAACCACATATTCAACAGAGGAGCACAGCAGTACACAGCCTTTCCTCTTCGGTTCTCATTCTTATAGTGCAATGAATGATAGAAGTCTCCAATCAAAGTTGGCACTGGGTTGCCTGCAGCAAACAGATAGAAAGCATCCAAATCCACAAAGTTGGGCAAGTTAGGAAACAGCACAATTCCATAGATGCATAAAGCCAGAATAGCATTGAAAACCACCCAACAACCGTTCTTGGCGTACTCTCGAGCTTTGACAACTAAGAAATCCAGAGAGAAACCTGACACCCCAAGCCAAGAAGTCAATAATAGATCTGCAGCGTTCATATGCAAGGCTTTGGCTAAGTCCTCCAACTTGGGCTCAGCAGCAGAGTGAATGAAGGGAACCTTGTTCTGCACGGGAAGCTCAGTAAACTCCACATACTCCTCAATGGTAGGTCCCAGAATGAAGTCAGCAAAAGTAAAGCATCTCAATGCGGGGTCATAGAACTGCATCAAGGTGTATAGCCCGTTCATCTCATCAGCAGTGGGCTTACAGACTAATCTCAGTAATCTCCCATGGCTCATTCTGAAGCTTCTCCTAACTTCCTCATCAGCAAGAGATATCAGACCAAGCAAAGAAGTAATATCAGGTGAAGGTAACTTATACGCAACTGTTTTCCTCAGACCAGCCATAATCAATACTCAGAAATCCGGGCACTAGAACTAGGGAAATGCAAATGCACCTGCAGCACAGACACACGTTAGTGAAATGCAAATGATAATGGATATGCAGGCAATGCAATGCAAGTAACATGCAACAGGGACCAAAGTTGTAGCTGAATAGCCTAAACCCAATCAAGAAAGGTCTCAGATAGACCATCCAGAAGCCATCAAACCCTGGTCTCAGATAGACCTAACACAAAGCTCCAATACTGGTCTCTGACAGACCTCAAACCATAACTCCAACTGGTCTCTGGCAGACCTCAGAACACATCTCCAAATGGTCTCTGACAGACCTCAGAACACATCTCCCAATGGTCTCTGACAGACCTCATAACTCTCCATAAATAACCAGGATCTCTGATCAAGAAATAACCGGTAGTCTGAAAGTCTAGTTACCTGCATAACCCCAAATCCCCTCACAGGTGGGTGGCCCTACAACTGGCACAAGGTACGGCATCCTATGCGGTCATCGGCGTCACAGACTTTCAGGGTTGATGATACGATTCCCAGAAGGAGTGGCATCATCAAATCCTGAAGAGGCCTCACTCAGCCAACTTCCAAATGATCGGTCCCCGGAGTCGACAATTCAGCTGACCAACAACCCCTTCGACCCAAAGGGTAGAAAAAGAAGCCAACCAGAAGAACCTCGTCCGAGTGTAGATTTCATGAGACACTAATGCAAGCAAAGCCGGCACGCGCCCACTACTTTCTACGCTAATTCTAGGTGCACTCAAGCCCAGGTCCGGCTTATCTCTCAATATCAGAACACCCGTCACACCCCAAATACCGCAATAATAATCAATATACAAAGCTGAAAATACAAGGTTAGAAATATACAATAACTCCATACAAAATCCTCGACGGGAAAACAAGCGCTAGGATTGACTCTCTCAAGGGACGTTGGATCCCAAATGCATAAGAACCATCGCAGTCCTTAGCAGCCAGGGGACGTTGGATCCCCAGCAGAGTCGCCAGCTGTCGCTACTGCGAAAATCGGCGCCGGCTGAACAGAAGAGTCGCCACCGTGCGTTATTTATCCCACGGGAGGGAAAGGAAACGCTCAGAGTAAACCTCGCACAATACGGGAAAGGTATGGTCATCGCAACCAAAACCTGGGTTCGGGAGTCGGTTACGCAAGGGGAAGGTATTAGCACCCCTCACGTCCGTCGTACTCGACGGGATCCACGCTTGTTTTCGGGTATGGATTGTTATTCTATCTAAACTAAAGGTCTGGGGTTAAAAGAAAATAAAATGAAAATAAAAGTGACTCGGCAAAGTATCGCACTTTATGCCTACGTATTCCCGTCTGGAACGAGAAATCAGAGTCAACGTAGTTCGCCTACCTACGGGAAAGGAGGGGAAGGTTGCTCGCTAGGATATCGCATCCTATGCCTACGTACTTTCATACGGCATGAAAGATCAGAGCAAACGTAGTTCGGGCCACGTACGACACAAGCTTGTCTTGATTGATTTTATTCCTTCTGAAAAAGGTTTTCTCTGATTAATAGTCCCGGCGGACAAAAATGACGTTTTGATGAGTTCACATTCTTTTACGGAAGAAGTGTCTTTTATTGCGTTTGAAATCTTTATTGTGTTTTTCTGTTTGTTTTTGAGATAGAAAGAGACAGAACTCTAACCTACGGTTGCGAAGGGAATCAAACTAACCTAATGTTATCATGCATGGGTTAAGACCTAGTGTCTATCATGCTCCTCTCTTGCACAGAGAGAAACAGAGATCCTACGGGATAGGCAGAAACAGAAACAATAGCAGATATATACAATAAAGCAGTAAAATGCATGGATGCAACAATACAAGCGAGGCAAGGGAGTCCCACTCAACCTCGAACCTAGAAAACAATAGGCAAAAGTGAACAGGTTTCACTTTCAACCCAACAGGGTAAACAGCAAACAATACAGTCCAGAAAACCAATCAATACATCAGCAAATGAAATACAACAATAAAACAAACAGCTTCAGCAGCTCTGAATCAACATCTGGCTTCAAGTAATCTCCAATCAGCTACAGGCTTCAACAAGCATCAATCTCCATCTTCATAGCCTTCAGGCAAGGGCTTTGATCATCAGTCTTCTATCTGCAATGGCTTTTCTTCAAGCTCAAACCTCCAGGATGAGGGATTAGTCACAAGGGTGAAATGGATGAATGTTAGACAGTTAACTACCTACCAAGGGTGGTTCATCAACTGTTAACATTAAACAGAAATTTTCCTCTCAAAAGTTCTATCTTTCAAATATATTCACTGATCCTTCCAAAGGAAGGAGGCGGATATTTGAAAGAGACTTTGAATCATTGAGAAAGGATGGATGCAGACAAGGCAATCCATGTTTGAGAAATAAGCTTTCTAATCTAGAGCTCTGCCTAGCTCCTAAACCCTAGTCTCCTCAGCAGCTGCTAGCAAGAACCTCCTCTCCAACTCTGGCAGTTGATCTTCAATCTCTGAATCTCCAATGGCTTCATCTCCTCAAGTCTTCAGCTCTCCCAGGTCCCCAGACAAACCCAATACCCAACAAGCAAGCAATAATCCCCAGAGGGCACACCACACCAGTCAATCAGATATACAGACAGTATTAATAGCAGTAGGGGAATCCTGACTTTCTCTAAGGGATCTAATAACTACCCATAGCCCCTATAGTCCCATAACTAATCTATTCAAACCCTAAGTCCTAAGGGAAATGAAATCAAACTTCCTAAGTCATCACCTAAAACCCTAATTTGTTCATGATGTTCAAACCTATTTTAATCACCTAAAATTAATTCCTAAAAAAGGGAACTAAATGGAATCTACAAGTTTAATATCTAATCTAAACAATATAAAAAGAATGAACAAAAAATATAGAAGCATTTAATAGAACAAAAATTATTAAAATGATGCATGAGATGAATCTATTTAAAATGCCATTTATTTAGAAAATATGAAAAAAATATGAAATAAAAATAAAAATGCAATTTTATTTTCCTATAATTTTCTAGACATCCTAAAGAAAATGATGTAAAAAGAATGAACTAAAACTGACCTTTTATGGATTTATTATGAATTTTTGAAAATGCATAAAAAATTAAGAGAAATAAAAACAATTAAATCAAATAAAATGAGGGAGGGGGTATGAATAGAAATCACGCCCAGTTAATAATTGGATGGGCCAGACAGACAGGGGTGCGCATAGCATTCTTACATTAGGCCCAGCTTGAATCAGAATCATTAAAAATAACAAAGCGCGCAGGGGGTGAGAAAAGTATCAGAATCACGTTCAAAATGGTTTGGGCTCATGCACTGGGGGTGGGATTAGCAACTTCCACTCAGGCCCGCCCGTTTCAATTAATGAAACGGTGCGTTTGGCACCTGACTCATCTCCCTCCAAAATCAGATTGAATAAGAGCCATTGGATTTCCCTCTAAGTCAAAGGTCCAACATGAAATGAACCATCACGATTTCGTCTTCTTCCTTGAATCTTATAAGAGCTAGGGTTTCCCTCCATGGCCACCATGCACGAGTAAACTTCACCTCATCTGTTCTCCCTCTCCAGGCCATGAATCAACATGATGTAAACATGAAAAATACTCTCCATCTCTCCCTCTACACGTCTATGGTCTTAATTCAGTCTGAAACTCATCACAACTCTCAACCCGATCAAGCCAAGGTCTGGTCAACATGGATATACACTGAGATGCATCACCACAATTCTCCCTCAAACCTAGACTAAACTCTTCCCTAACTAATGGTGATTAACCTGATCTATCAAGCTAAGATTATGATGCATTAACCTAAGAGTTTCAAGCCCTAACAGTTTCTACCACCTGCTAACAATCATCACTAATCTACTCCAAATTCATCCTAATTACTCTACTAACATCCTACATTACATCTAAACTAATAAAATCATGCCTAACTAACTGAATCAAGCAAATCGAATGAAAACACACCTGGTGCAAAAGCTTGAAAACAGCTATGGAGACTTGTGGATCTGAGGCTTCCAAGGCTTGGATCTTGATCAATTCTTGATGTACTTGATTCTGTTTGCAATATTTGGATGAGACTTGGCTTGAATTATGCTGTCCAATGGAAATTGCAGTTTTGATGTTCTTGAAGAAAGTGCTCGAAAATGGATTCTAACCACCAAGTCTTTGCTTCAATTATGATCCAGGATGATGATTGAATAAGATTGAATTGATGTGGATGAAAATTGATGAAGGTTTTGTGAGATTGAAGTGAAATTGCAAGGAGAAAGAATGAGAGGATTTTGGAAATTCTTGGTGAAAATGAAGCCAACCCTTGATCAATCCTCATTTCATGAATATATAGAGCTCATATGAACATTCTAGATCCATCTTGCACATTCCCTTGCCTTCCAACTTTGATCCATTTTTGAAGTGTTTCTTAAAATGCAAGTAACCATGAATATCTTTCTTTTTTCCTTCTAAACTCAAAAAAGTGTTTGAACCATTGTTCTTAGAATTGCTTTTCCATTCAAAATCATATATTGGAAGTCTCCATTTGGACTCATAAATCTCCCAAACCATTTTTCCCTTGGAATTTCTTTGAATTATAAGCCATTTTAGTTCAACTTTGGACCAATCATGCAACTTCATGCTATGAGATTTTACAACAATTTGTTACCTTCTTTCTAGACTTAAAATCCCATTTGGAGCAAGTTTGATGTTGTAAGTTTTTCCATTTGAGGCCTCCTTGTATGAGTTTTGGACATAGGTTAAAATGACCTGTAATTCACAAATGCCCAAAATACCCTTTGCTTGCCAAGACCATAAGTTGAGTTCCACACATCATATGAAGGCATACTATACCATTCTAGAAATATAAGACAATTAGGAACAATTCTTATGTTGACCAAGAATTCATTTGAAATCTCCTTGAGGGGTAAAAATTGCTTGGAAGTCAAGTCACTTTCACAGACAAAAGTTCAGACACCCCAGATGACCTGTAACTTGCAAGGACCATAACTTGAGTTCTATAAATCTCCTTGATGTCTTCCACCACTCAAATTAAAGGTCTTGAGATCCTCTACAAGTTTCATGTTGGCCAAGAAGCCATTTGAAGCTAGAATTTTGACTTATCTTGCTTGGAAATTTGACCTAAACTAGGGGATTTTACTCAGAAACCCTAATTTAGAAACTCCTCTTCTCCTTGATTTCTCTTGAATCCTCCTTAGAATATCTCCATATCCTCTTTTATATGTCCAATGATGAACCCCACATCTCTCCAATAGCCTTGAATGCCCCTTAAACCAGTCAATTGACCTAGGGTTGACCCAGGGTTGACCCAGATGAAACCCTAGTTGACTGCCTTCAGCTATAGCTCTTATGCTCTCATCAAGGACTTGTATCCTTCTCCAAATGACTTTCTAAGCCTCTCATAATGTCTAGATGCTCTCCATGCCTTCAACTCACAGCTCACAACCCTCTTGTTGATCCTCAGATACCCTCAGCTAGGAGATGGACTCAAGGCTTGATCTGCTGAACTCTTTGCTTTCAAATTCTTTCCTAATGACTTGAATGAGATTGAATTAGGATAATAACCTCTTTATAGGCCTCTAGAGATGAAAATAATGATTGGTCCCCTGTTGGATGACTTGCTATGCTTATGCTATGCAGATGGTTAGTCTATGTACATAACTCTATATGCAAATGCTAATGACATTGAAACATAAACCCAAAGAATAAGGTTGGGCAAATTTTAGGGTGCAACACAATGGAACCACCAAAAGAACATCTTCAACATGCCCTAAATAAGATGTTAGAACACACAACAGGTCATGGGAGCTCCTATATCAGAGGGTACAGCAGCAGATACACAGAATCCTTCACAGGCAGGAGTGAACACACATTTCTCCTTAACTCCATAAGCAGTAGCTCAAACATTTAGCAAGATCATCAAATTAGCTACAGCTTCTCCTTGTTTAAACCACTGTCGCATCTCGAAAAATCATGGAGACATTTCGAACATACGACCCTCGCGCGAAAGGCGCGGAAATGCGGTTCGATAGAGTCGCCACCGAACTTTATTTTTCTCGAACAAACGGGAGAGGAAAATATCGAGAAAACCTCTTAAAACGAAAGGATAGGAACAGGGCTGTCGCAACCATGTTCCGGGTTCGGGAGTCGGTTACGTGAGGGGAAGGTATTAGCACCCCTCACGTCCGTCGTACTCGACGGGAACCTCTTAAGGTAAATGTGGGGAGTTTTGTTTTAGGTTTACTTGTTTTCTTCTCGTTCGTTAAAGGTAGAATTGGTAGGTTAAAAGGTTAAAGACGCGAAGGAGAGATGGGTGGTTAGAGAAAAGGGTGCTCGCCAAGGATTGGGGCCCTTGTGCCTACGTATGCTCATTCGGACGAGAATGAGAAATCAGAGCGTCGTAGTTCGACTACGGGAAAGGATAGGGGGATACGGAAGATGGATGGGATTGTGCTCGCCAAGATCATCGCAATCTTGTGCCTACGTATCTTATATTCAAGAATGAATAAAGAATCAGAACGTCCGTAGTTCGTGGTAACAACCACGAAAGGGTGAGGTTGAATAGGGTTGAAGTTTGGGAAAGAGACGAAAGGGTGACTGACAAGCAACCCAAGAGCATGTCTCAAGAGCTTGTCACTCAAGAATTCAAGGAATGCGAGACTCCAAGAACTCAGTTCCTTCGGGAATTGACTGAATAGGTTGAAGATAAAGAGTTGGATGTTTTGAAATCGAAAGAATGAATTAATAACAACTCAAGGGCGTGCCTCGAGAGTTACTCATTCGAACATTCAAAGAATGCTAGATTCTAAGAATATCTCTCTTTCGTGAGTTTAAAAAGTGTTTTTGAAAGGATCGAATCGAAGAATGGCATGCGAAGCCAAAAAGAAGTTGTTTGGAATAGCTCAACGACGTGTTGAGGATTTGATCGAAGATGGAACCGACTTGACAACGTGTCAAGTGTTAGGATTGTGAGAAACGATATTAGTCCCTGAGGGTGCTTCTAATATCGAGACCACGAGGAATTGTGAATGAAATGTCAAATGCGGGTTGCAAATGCGTACGAGCACTCGACTTAGGAGAATGTTGGAAACTGATTGAATTTGAAAAGAAATTGAAAGGTTGGGTGAATAACAACTCAAAGGCGTGCCTCAAGAATTATTCACTCGAAGACACAAGAAATGCTAGATTCCAAGTGCCTCTTTCTTTCGGGGTTTTGATCAAAAAGACGTTGAGAATATGCGTTTGAGAAAATCAAAAGATTGAATGAACAACAACTCAAGAGCGAGTCTCGAGAGTTGCTCATTCGAAGATCCAAAAAATGCTAGATTTCAAGAATCTCGCTCTTTTGGAGTTCTTTTCGAGAAAATGCTTAAAAGATAATTTGAAGTGCAAGTGAAATGTCTCGACTAAAATTATCATCTATCAATGATTTTGACCGATAAGAATTTAAAAATTGTCATTGACCAAAATAAGCAAGAAATCCATAAAAATCGAAAATGAAAGAAGTTAAAAAGAAAACGGTCTCGGGTTTGTCATTACTCGTCAATAATTTGACAAAGTTATAACTTGGGGTATCGTCATCGACCCAAAACACGACAAAATAAAAAAAGCAAATATAATCAAAAGTATATCTAATAATAATTGAAAATCTTAACAAAATAAATATGTACATAAAATAAATGGGATCTTAATAAAAGTTATTAAAAAAGTTTTAAGAGAATCATTTATAAAAAACATTCTATTAAACTTTCATCTCAAAAAAAAAATTAAAATTATAAAAGAAAAGGAAGGGGTTGTGTAAATATATAGTGGTTTAGAAAGGGAGGAATCATGTGGGCCAAAGCCCATCATCCTTCAAGCAGAAAAAAACGGTGTAACATATAAAAAGACGGGTGCACTAATCAAAACCAACATGGGCCATGACCCACCAACATCACATAGTCCCACCATTGGGTTTAATTATGAAAAGAATAAAATAGTAATAATAAAAAAAGAAAAGGAAACAAAAGGAACGCGGTTGAGGGAAAGCTAGTGGTAACTCAGATAATCCACCATCTCCTCCAACATCTCCATCAAACAAAACTAAAGGAAATCGAAATGGCCGATCGTTTCTCACCCTGAACAACGACTTCCCCGTCTGTGTCTCTACCTTGTCGCTCTGTCTCAAACACTTAGGACTTGCCTTGGATTTTGTTCGTGCTTGCAAGTTTACTTCGGTTTTGTTTTCATTACAACTTTCTCTTCATCAATCTATGGTTCGATTTGGTTGAGTTTGTTATTTCAATCTCAATCTTCTTCTTCAATTTCTGGGTTGGTTTGAAGATGAGTTTGGAGAAAGGAGTTATGGGTTCCGATCTGTTGTTGTTTGATGAAGAATGAAAAGGTTGAAATGGGTTAAATGAAGGGTTTTATTGATGAAGATTTGAGGGGTTTGGTGAAGGTTAAGAGAAAAAATGGAAGAAGTTGAAGAAATTTAATGGTTCAGGATGTGAGGAATGGATTGGTTATGGTAAATGAAGGGATGTGAAGTTTAATTTCAGGTTTGAAGAGGTTTTGGTTTGAAATGTTGGAGAGGAAGAGCCGAAGATTGTTCAACCCAATCAAGAGAAAAGGGGGCCGGGATTTGTTAGGTGAAGATTGGAAGCCATTTTTGGTTTGAAGCTGAAGGTTATTTGAAGGGAATAGAAAGAGGAGTTGAAGGTTGGAGTGAGAAGGGAAAAGGATTGAAGGTGGAGTTTTTTCTCAAGGATAGCTTTTTTCTTTGAAGAATCAAGACCTATCCCTTTTATTCTGAAGGAGGGATCCTTTTGTCGCTGAGAGCATGGAGTCCATTCGTACCCAATCGTGGTAGTGGTTGTTGATTCCTTTTTTTTTGCTGAGTAGTGGTGAATGATTCTGCATTATCACAACGGTTTTCTGATGAGTGAGACAGGAGTGCTTGTGAATTAATTTGTGGATGTACTGGTTGTTGCAGACTGTCCTGGGAGAGTGATGCGTTAATTACGGTACGAAAACCTCTTTTGTTTTCATCCTTATCTTTTTGTATTTGTATTTTCCATTTCCTATATGGTTGTGGTGCAACACATTTATTTAGTGCGTAAATTGATTGATGCCAGAATCTCATCTTAGCCTCTTGTTGTAAAGTGGTGAGGTTGAAAGGTTGTTATGTCGTACGGTTCTGTTGTACGAGTTGATGATTTTGGCATATTGGCTGAGAATAAATTGGAGTATTGCGTTGCGGTCTCTATGGTAGGTGTAGCAGACAGCTAACCTTTTCTTTTTGGATGGGTAATTGACATATGGTTTGTGCATTTCGTAGCTGGAAATTGTTGTTATTAAAGCCTTGTCGATGTTGTCCTTTGTCAATACAGAAAGCTCTTTTTGCATCTAATGTTTGTCTTATGCATCCCAAGTGTCACTTTTGTACTACACACCTTATGTATCATTTAGCTCAGTTTGTGAATACCATAGCCCAGACTCCTCCGTGACGGTTTGCGGTAATTCATTTTTATATTTTGGTCTTGGTATACAGGCTATTTAGAGGTGGTTGTGAGTCGTACACGATACATGGCTGTGGAGTTTATGATTCTCTCCTTTGCGTACTGATAGTTTGTTATTGCTGCAAAATGAGGGACTCACAAAATATGTGTTGGTTGGGACCTGCTGCACCTTTCTTTAGGTGGAAATTTGTTGTCATGTGATGGCTTGATATTATGTTTTTACTATCTCTCTTATGTTTCACTCTTGTAATCTTATTGCAGGACAGTGTGTAGGAAGGTAATGGCCTTGCGGATTGGCGGTGAATTGAGGATACGACGCTGGAATAAATCTCGGTATTGGTGATGCACAAGTGGTACACTGGCTGGAGCGAGTGAATCATGGTCTGATGGACTTATGAGTGGTTGCAAATTGTTTGCGAAATAGCTTGTACATTGTGTAACAAATTTGGTTGTGTTGTACTGTTATGTGGTAGCAAAAAAATCCGTTTTCACTTTGCAGGTTGGTGCGGTGTGGCATGTAATTGCAAAACGGTTCGTCCTTATTCGTTTTGTCTGATATGCTGTAGGTTTATGCGCTGTGTGAAAGGGGAAAATCGTACCACTCGGTTTGGGTGTGCCATGTACCAGCTTGTGGAGCTTGTGGATTTCCATGTTTACCGTGTCCTGTATACCAGCTGGCCGTGAGCTCTTTATAGTACAATTTGTTGCATATTTTTGTAATGCTGGCTATTTATTTCACTTGCTACTAGTTCTGTGTGGGGTAATGGTTGTTGTCCTTTTGTCTGTTGCAGAATTATTCATGATGCTTTTTGTGGCCATGGAAAGAATACACCCCTCAGCATGTGGCCGCGTGAAACCACCTCCACACATATGATGAATTTGTGGCTCTAGAAGTAACAGACTGCAGCTGACTTGGCAAGATAAAGTTGATGGCTCACTTGGGCTATACCTTGAAAGAAAACTTAATTGTAGCTGCCGGAAAAAAAAAGTTATCGAAGAATACATTCAAGCTTGGTTGTACTGGCTCCATTCTCTCTTTTTGTGTAATAAAAAGTTATGTACATGAATTGGCCCTTCCCAGTTGGGTCTCCTTGTAAAAGAGAAAAAATAGATAAGCTAGAACGGTTTTGAATGACTTATTAATGCTTTTGTAGAAAACATTTTAGATGTATTTTGACACTTTGAAATGAGCTTCATATCAAAAGACATGGCTAAATGAATGGGCTTGATTTATATTTTTGAGCTTCTAAAGTTGACTTTGCAACATGGTCTAATTTGTGATAAGCCATAAACAATGAATACTGCGATGTAGACTTGTCGTACGGGTCTTGCAACAGGTTGACAATACACCGGACGTGGTTGACATGGAGATGTGCAAAGAACCAAAACTAATTGGAAATGCTGTTGTGAAATAGATTTTAATTCACCCTTTTTTCAACAATTGTGAATGAGCTTTGTAATGGGCCTCAATTGAATTATAGAAGCCTCATTACCACTTGAGCTATCCTTGATCAATGTGTAATAGAAAGTCAAGAAACAGGATGAACTTAACTTAATCACAAATCTTCAACTTTTGCTCTCTCACCTTTATGCCTTATCAAACTTTTAAAATTTGGCGAAGTCTCAATTAAACTCCAAAATTCTTGTCATCTTCCCAAAAATAAAATAACTCTAACTGAGCTACTGATGAATGAATCGGGATTTTAAATTGAAATTTATCCACCACCTTCGAACTTGATACTAAATAGGAAGTGTAACTATCCTGAATTATTGCCATGAACCAAAAACCCCATTGCCTTGTATACATTATACTAAAAACTCTGCAGAAATCAGCTTCGACCTGCACCATTCCTCATTCAACACCATCCACACGACTAACCTAATGTCCCCAAGTGAAAATAATATCATATATTTTTTGAAATGAACGTACAGATAAAATTATACACGGGTAGGAAAAATTTGGGGTATGACAGATGCCCCTATCTAATTAACTTTGACCGAGTAAGGTGAAATGCTGCAGCGTTCGCTCTTTCTAGGTAGAAGACAATTAGATATAAAGAAGACCCTGAATTTGTCCGAAAAGGAAAGGAAATCTTGGGAAATGAAAATGATGGATAAGGTACCTCTGAGTAAACAATGAAAGGCTAAAAAAGGTCGTCATCACCAAAAGGATGACGAGAATGAAACACACACAGCTACTACCACCAAAAAGGATGATAGAGCAAACTTACACAGGCCACTACCACCAAAAGGATGATAGGACAAACACTATCGCACAATCTATCATTAATGACCATGACAGACCCCCCACCAAAAGGATGACGGAGCAAAACACAAACAAACTATCGCACAATCTATCATTAATGACTATGATAGACCCCCCACCAAAAGGATGACGGAGCGAAACACAAAACACATCGCACAATCTATCATTAATGACCATGATAGACCCCCCACCAAAAGGATGATGGAGCGAACTCAAACAAACTATCGCACAATCTATCATTAATGACCATGATAGACCCCCCACCACAAGGATGATGGAGCGAGACAAACAAAATTCGCACAATCTATCATTAATGACCATGATAGACCCCCCACCAAAAGGATGACGGAGCGAGACAAACATAATTCGCACAATCTATCATTAATGACCATGATAGACCCCCCACCAAAAGGACGACGGAGCGAGACAAACAAAATTCGCACAATCTATCATTAATGACCATGATAGACCCCCCACCAAAAGGATGACGGAGCGAGACAAACAAAATTCGCACAATCTATCATTAATGACCATGATAGGCCCCCCACCAAAAGGATGACGGAGCGAGACAAACAAAATTCGCACAATCTATCATTAATGACCATGATAGACCCCCCACCAAAAGGATGACGGAGCGAGACAAACAAAATTCGCACAATCTATCATTAATGACCATGATAGACCCCCCACCAAAAGGATGACGGAGCGAGACAAATAAAATTCGCACAATCTATCATTAATGACCATGATAGACCCCCCACCAAAAGGATGACGGAGTGAGACAAACAAAATTCGCACAATCTATCATTAATGACCATGATAGACCCCCCACCGAAAGGATGACGGAGCGAGACAAACAAAATTTGCACAATATGACATCGACGAAATGCCAGACCCATCACCAAAAGGATGATGGAGCGAAAACATAAACAAAACATCGCGCAATCTGACATCGACGAAATGCCAGACCCACCACCAAAAGGATGGTGGAGCGAAAACATAAACAAAATATCGTGCAATCTGACATCGACGAAATGCCAGACCCACCACCAAAAGGATGATGGAGCGAAAACACAAACACAGGTCGCTATCACCAAAAGAGTGATAGGACAACACAGATCTGAAGTTTACCAACACCAAAAGGATGCAGGCTGGGTTGAACTGACGAGGTTCGACTATCACCAAAAGGATGATAGTAAGGCAATTGACAACGGTCACGCTTGCTGGGTATAACTCAATGGGGAACCCTTGAGAAGAAGATTGAATTGAAATGAGTCAACGGGGTACGCCCACCGTCTTGTTTGGAGATCGTAGTTTTGCTGAAATGATTTCATGGTTACGCCCATGAATTCTGAAGAGGATTGTCGCTACTGCGAAAATCGGCGCCGGCTGACAGAAGAGTCGCCACCATGCATTATTTATCCCAACGGAGGGAAAGGAAATGCTCTAAGTAAACCTCGCAAAAAACGGGAAAGGGTATGGTCATCGCAACCAAAACCTGGATTCGGGAGTCGGTTACGCAAGGGGAAGGTATTAGCACCCCTCACGTCCGTCGTACTCGACGGGATCCACGCTTACTTGGTTTGTCTAAAGGATGCAAACAATCTATCTACGGCTGCTAAATCTAAACGGAAGGGAATTGACTCGATAGAGCGTCGCACTCTATGCCTACGTATTCTCAAGAGAGAAAGTCAGAGTCAACGTAGTTCGGGACTACGGGGAAATTGGCTCGCCAAGACCTCGCGTCTTGTGCCTACGTACTTCCACACTGCATGGAAGATCAGAGCTTACGTAGTTCAGGCTAACTACGGCTAAACTAGGTATTATCACACAGCAATGAGAAATTAATCTGGTTTTGAAGGTTCGGGAACCTAGAAACTACGGTCTGGTCTCCAAATGCACTCGGGCAAGAGAAAAGGGTAACAATTAGTCGTCAGCGGGAAAGTCTCGATCGCACAGCAGCGAGAGAACAAAAGGTTAATTGTTAGTGTGCTCGCTAGGATATCGCATCCTATGCCTACATATTCTCGTCTGGTACGAGAAATCAGAGCAGCTGTAGTTCGGCTACTTTCGGGACCACAACTCAAATCTCATTTTATTAACATTTTGAAAAATGGTTACAATAGTTGAGAATACTGAAAATAAACTCCTAGGAAATACTATCCTATCCTATGAAGAATCAAATGGAAAATAGTCCCCTAACAAGTGGACTTCTAAACTATCCCTAAAATTGTAAAATAATCTCTATGAAAAAAATATCCTCTAAAAAATATTAAATCTACAAACTAATATTTTTTCTCAATATTTCTTTTCCCTTTTCTTTTTTCAAAATATTTTTCCTCTTTTTTCTATATTTTTTCACTATCTTTTTTAATATTCTTTCTTTATTCTTTTTCTTCTTTCTCTTTTTTTAATATTTCTTCAATATTCTTTCTCCTCTTCCTTTTTTTTAATATTTCTTTTTCTCCTTCTTTTTTCCAATATTTTTCTCAAATTTTCTTTTCTCCCTTTTTTATTATTTCTCAATATCATTTTTCAATAGAAAAACTAAGCAAAATAAAAATAAAGAAAAGAAAAGAAAAAAATACAAAGGAGGGGAGGGGGTACACAGTCCATACAGGGGGTACAGTCTGGAAAAAAAACAGACAGAGTTGGGCCCAGCCCAACAAAAACATAAGGAAAAATGGGGAGGGGGCGCAGTCTGGAAACGTGCGGTGTGGATCAGAAATTGAAACAATTGGGCCCAAGGCCCAATCACCCAGTCCAAACAATCGTTCACTCCTTCCTCTTTCCCGTCCCACAGAAACCCTAGTTCTGTCTATCTCTCCCCATTTCCGCCACCGACCAAACTCTTCCGTCTCCCTTACCTCGCCGTCTCAACTCTCTCTACTTCTTCCTCCGTCCATCCTTCTGTCTTGTCTGGGCAAGCAATCTATCCCTCTCAGTTTACTCCAGCTTCTCTCAAACATCATCATCATCAGATCGTGGAAGATCTTCAACGAAGTGGTTCGCGGACACGAAAATATGGAGGTTTGTTGATGATCGGTTATGCTTCTGGAAAAACGATGAAGATCCTGAACGTTTCTGTGGATGGATCTTGAAACTGATGGATGTTGACGTTATGTTTGCAGAAAATCTGGTAAAAAGATCCTAAAGGTTGGTGAGGATGAGTTCTTGCAGTTTTCTGATGGATCTTGGAAACTTCTAGAGGTTGCGAAGATAGGTTCGCTACTCTCTTTGATGAAGATCTATGAAATTTCTGATGCATGCAGATTAACGAAGTTTGAATGTTCTTCAAGAACTTCTGGAAAATACGATGAATTTGATGATGGATTCTGGAAACTCAATGAAGAACAAGCGAAGAATGCCTACAAGATTCTTACGAAAATTGGCAAAAATATCTAGAACGGTGGAGGATCTTCAAGAACGGATGCTGATCTTTGATGATGTTGATCGGTTGGAGAATCCTATGAATGTTTAGAGTTTCTGGAAGCAAAACGGATGAATCTTGGAGGATGTTCTATGGATCGTAAGACGCAGGTGATGATGATGATTTGCGGTAGATCTGGATCTGAAACTTGTAACTGATGAACATTGAAGCAGGTTGAAGATCGTTGAAGGTTTCATGGAGATTGCTTGAAGATCATGGAGTTTCTGGCGATTTGGCTGAAGTTGATGAACGGTGGTTGAGAGTTGATCGGAGAAGATGATCATGTTGAGGATCGGAGATGGAAGAAAGGATGAAGGTCGAAGAAAGAAGATGAATATATTCTGGGTTTCTCAGTTTTCCGGTGAAGTTCACGGCGGCCGGAGTTGGTTGGAAGGTAGTTAGGGTGGCCGGCGAGATTCTGGTGCGGTGGTTGCATGGCCGGCGGCCATGCAACCGGTGAGGCTAGGTGGTTGCCAAGTGTCTTGGTTAGTGGAGAGAGAGAGTCTGCATGCATTACACGTGGTGTGGAGAGGGAGAAGGTGGAAAACGCATTGTCACACATGCAGAGTGCATGCAGTAAATATGTGGCCCCCTCCTTTTAAGAACACGTGGTTGAACCCTTTTTATGTTGGCATGATTTTTTTGGACTCTGCAGAACTGGGCCTCCACACATACCTGGGCCCAATACGAATGAAACCCCAAAAAACTGAAATGAAATGGATAAAAAACTGAATTTAAAAAAAGACTAATTAAATGTTGATTAATAATGAACTAAACTTCATTAAAAAAACTGATTAAAGACTTAAACCTACCATTAAACTAAACTGAAAAATTAAACTACTCTAAACCCTAATTAATTCATAAACTAATAATACTCTAATAATCCCACTAATCTAAAAAACCCTAATAGTTCTCTATTTAAAATTTTATTAAACTTCTATTAAATCTCTAATAAACCTATATTATTTATTTAACAGAAAATCTATATTCTATTAAAACTATATAAAAAACTATTAAACCCTAAAAACTCTATAAACTCTAAAAAAAAAGATTTAAATCTATTTATTATCTATTAATATCTATTATATTCTAAAAATGATTTTAAAGCTATAAAAAATCTAAAAATAGCTAAAAAAATCTAGAAAATTCCTAATAATTCCCAAAGGGACAAAAATAGCACCGAACGACAAATAACACTGCGAGAGCGCCACAAAATAGCCGGTAAAAATCAACGGACACCGAAATATCCCTAAAAACAACAGCGCGAGCTGAAAACACCGGGAAGAGCACAGCTTCCCGAAAAATGCGATTCTACCTATCTGAACCTGCTAAAAACACCTGAGACGCGAGACGAGGGCTGTGATCCCGATAAAATCATCATGACTGAAAAATGCACTGTATGCGATATGCAGATGCGAATGCGGTCATGCATCGAAACATAGAACCAGATACGGGACCCGGTTGGTCAAATTTTAGGGTGCAACAGCTGCCCCTATTCAAGCAGTTTGGACCTGAATGGTTGAAGAGCGCCCAACCTTTGATCATTCAAAGGTAGAAGATGGTTGAATATAAATGGAACCCTGGAATTTGCCAACCGCAAAATAAACTGCAAAACTGCTTGAGAAATAGCGTCTAATAAACTGAAGTCTGATTGTCACGGCAACATCTGGTCAATTTTCTGATAAATTTTCTGCTTGTTTTTTTTCAACATCAATCACCTGTGTGACGCCACAGATACTGATTCTTCGGAATAATGCCTCAAAAAGCAAACACCTTCCCATCTGTTATGGGGATCTTTTCTGTCGACTCATGGTTCACGGCGAACCTGAGGAAACTCTCCTGGGGAATTCTGAATTGAACTGCCTGGCACCTATTTCGACGAAGGCGGCAGCTTCAGAAGTTCGATATGTGTCAATCTTTCTTTTGTTTTTTTCGATGCTGACGTAACAACCAAATGTGAAGAAATCACTCCGCTGATGGAGAAGAGAAGCTTAACCAAACAACTTTGCAGGTGAACAAATTCGAAAGCCAATAGGTAACCATCCTGGTTTACGTTTCGACATGCGTATGCTTGAAATGATGCAATGCCCTATATGACATGTAAATGTTATGCGTTTGTAACTGCAATGCCCTATACGGCATGAATATGCTATGTATTTGATAATGTGATGCCCCATACGGCATGAATATGCTATGCGTTTTGATAGATGCAACTCTAACGATATATGCAAATGCTAATGTAAGCTATAGCTTCCAGAGAACACCAGTTCTAAACACCGCTTGGCAAAATAAATGCCGAAGGCAACGTCAACTCCACTGAAGGTAACCTGATATCACAGAATCATCCCAGCAAAACAAATGCTGGAAAAGGGAAGCCAAATCCGCTGGGGATAACCGTCCTACTGGAGAAATAGAAAGGCAACCCTGCTTGGGGAGAAGAAGAACAACTCTGCTTGGGGATGCTCTCTTCAAACCATTGGCAACTGATTGCGCTCTGTGGGGATTGACCCAAACTAGGGTTGATTGCGCTCAGCACGCGGCTGGAAATGCCCCTACTATCAAGGATATCAATCTTAATCTGCTGGGGATACTCCTGATCCTACTCTGATGCGGGATAGCAATACAATCTCAATTCTTCCACAACTTTCATCTGCTGAAGAGTAGCAATTCTGATTTAACAACGTCCATACGGTATTCAAACATTAATCGGGGAATTGGCATCCATTAAGCTTCGTATCGGGGAACCTGACAGATTATTGTATCGGGTATTTACACATTTTTTAGTTTTTTTCCTAGATAAAAGCGGGTTATTAACAAGATGGAAAATACTAGACGAGAACTAGCATTCAAAGGTAGACTACCAGGCGAGAACTGATAGATTAGGAAAATTGAGCGCAAATTGGGTTTTTTTTTTGTATTTTGAACGTCAGACGGGGCTGACTGGATATAGGCTAAGAAATACAACCAGGCGAGAACTGGCTGAAAGCTGACATGTACCAGACGAGAACTGATACAACAATAAGTTAAAGAAAAGAAAACAACCAGACGAGAACTGGTTGGAAGTTGGCATGCATCAGGCGAGAACTGATGTTTACGGGAGGCAAATCGACAATACGATAATTGGTTAAAAGAAAGGCAGTACCAGGCGAGAACTGGTATTTACGGAAAAAGATCGACAATACGATAACTGATTAAAACGAACACAGGTACCAGGCGAGAACTGGTATTTACGGAAGCATGGGCCAGACGAGAACTGGTTACCGGTTTGCCAGGCGAGACCTGGGCTTTGGAAACGACTTGGTTACGAAGTTCTGACACGTAACAGGTTTAAATTGTAGGATAACAATCCACCAACAACACGGCTCTTCTTATTTGAAAGGTTCAGGTTTTTGATAAGGGTATTGACACGATTCCCCGATACTCAACTCTTGTTGGGGATAAACAGGCTTGCTTGAACAACTTGCCCTAGTACAATTCAACTTGCCCCAATCCGACTTTTGGGAATATTGCTCTGAACAGCTCTCTACGAGACGACCTCGAGATTACTTGCCCCGGTATCTGCACGACAAAAGGATTCAATCTCAATCAAAAAATTGCCAACCCAGTTGGTCTTTACTATCTCTGAAGTGACTTTGCCCCTGAATGAGCGTTCTAGCGACTTAACCTAATCTAATTATTCACCTGAAGTCTCGGTTTTCAGATCTCAACATTCTGTATAATTGCCCCTGATTGGCTCTCGAGAAGATTCCCTTTTTGATCAACTGCTTCTCAAATAAACTGCCCCTGATCAACTGCTGCTTCTGGACTTGTCCGCAGACTAACTGATACTGAACTTACTGGAAATTAATGCCCCTGATTCACAGGTCTTCACAACATACACCATCCTGGTTCAGACTGCTGAATTAGCCAGTCCTGTTTGATTATTCCCTGTTGGAATTTCCTTCATGTCAACCACTAGCCTGCAATTAAAACTGTCTATTTACGAATGGTAATCTTAATGCAGTGGTTATGCAGATTTTGAAAAATTTGAGTTGTCGCTCATTTACATGCTATGATTGTGAGTGACGAATGAACCAAAGTTCAAACGTAGTGCTTACGTGGTCAGTGAAAAACACAACAAGGATGTGACTAGCAAGTCAAGAAGGAGCCAGGTTACTCAACCTTATCGTAATGCGCTTTCAGAATAAATCCTACCTCAATTAGGTCTTTTAAGGGTTGTATCGTGGTCGGGTTCACGGTTCGTGAAACAAAGGATATTTGGCTCAAATTTTGATTTGTACCCACCCCTTCTACGTGATGATCTCCGATCCTAAGGTTCAGTTAACCTGGCACAAGCGCTCGCCTCTTCGAGAGGTATGTTGAATGGTAAGAACCAGAGTTAGGAACTCATAGGGCTTTTCCGGAGTGATAGTTACTCCTTTTCGTCTTCGGTGTCTGTGTACACGACTTTGCGACTTGCTGGGGAAAAATTTCTATCCCTTCTTTTTCGTTCTTTTGATTCCCTAATTTTTGCCTGGACTGACTCCTTTTGAGTTCTTTTCGATTTTTCGTTTTCTTTTGAAGTCCAGCGGGATGCCCTGATTTTTGCCTAAGTATTAGCCTTCTAGCTTTTTCTTTCTTCTTACTTAGCGGGCTTTCTTCCTTCCTTCTTTTGGAACAAAGTCGTGTGACACTGGTTGTCTTGATTGCTCCGAAAGGATTGTAACTGTCTCACTCCTGATTGGTGAGGTTTAACCTCTTGAAAGGTATAAACTGATTGATCCTCGAAAGACAACACTCCTCTGTAAGACTTGAATGCTCGGTCAAGCTAACCGACAACTACCCTGCCCCGGGTTAAGATGTGAGGGTTTAAAAGTCCGAAAAAACTTCTACTTCCTGGCTCGAAGTGGTTAACAAGGGACTAACTCCTTATATCTCCAGTGTTTGGGGATTTGAAACAATGCCTTGTACGTCATCGGTAAGGTCTTATCTGAAAGCATACGATCATCGGTTATGAGTTTATTTTCGTCATCCTCCCTCCAATCTTTTCTAGTCACAGTGATCAAGTGGAGTGAATAAAATGCAAGTGTCAGTGCAATGCAATAAATGAGCGACAGCGACATGATTAATTCAGAAAAATGCATAGTCACTTTATTATTATTACCATCCGAAACATACAATGTTTAAAAGCAGGTAGTAACTAACAGAAAAGAAACTACAAATGCAGATGATAAAAAGTCTGAGGACTGCCAATGCTGAGGGCGCCCGCCTGTCTGAATCACTGGCTCCTTTGCTGGGGAATACTTTCCGAGTCTACGAGCTTAGACAACTGAGCGGTTGGTATGAACAAACAGAAATCCTTCTCGAAAGGAAATGCGATCTTGGTCGATCAACTGTTGTACTTTCGCCTGAAATGCTTTACAATCTTCCGTCGAATGCCCTGGAGAGCCACCATGGTAACCACACTGAACGTGGGGATTGTACCTAGGAGGGTAAGGTTCCGGAACTGGCTTAAGAGCTTTAGGTTCCACCAAAGAACTCTGGATCAAAGATGGTAGCAGCTGGCTATACGACATAGGCACTGGGTGAGAAGGAGCTTTCCTTCGTTCCAAATTATTGCGAGGTCTGTTCTGATTCTGACGCTGAGTCTGATAACCTCGTCCATGAGTTCGCTGCTTTGCAATGGAAGCGACATAAGATTCCTGATATGGTGCCCTAGGCACGGCCGTCTGTTCAGTATAACAAGCCACAGGAGGTACTGATCTCTGATAAGATGAAGAACCAACAAAATTCACTGATTCGCTTCGAGGATATTCAACCTTTGGCATGACTGCATTGATCACAACTCCTTCTTCACTCTGATAGTCACAAGGATATTCAGTTTCACCAGCTTGATCATTTGAAGTAATCTGAATTTTCCCAATTCTTATGGCATACTCAAGGCGTTCTCCTAATGTTACCACGTCAGAGAAATTTAATGGAAGTCCAAGCAATCTTTCGAAGTACGAATCTTGTAGGGAGTCTACAAACATGCCTGTCAACTCTCGGTCTAAAAGCGGTGGATGCACTCTAGCAGCAAATTCTCTCCATCTCTGAGCATACTTCCTGATAGGTTCATTGTTCTCTTGAGACAATTCATGCAACTGCATGCGATGAGGAGCTATGTCTAGATTATAATCGTACTGCTTCAGAAAAGCTCCGGCTAAATCCATCCATGACTGAATCTGATTTCTCTCTAACTGCATATACCACCTCAAAGATGCCCCAGTCAGACTATCTTGAAAGCAATGGATCATCAATTTGTCATCTCGCACAAACGAAGTCATTCTTCGGCAGAACATCATCAAATGTTGCTTCGGACAGCTATCTCCTTGGTACTTCTCAAATTTTGGCACTTTGAACTTATAAGGCAACACCAGGTCAGGAACCAAACACATGCCTACAGCATCCAGGTTAACAGCATCTTTCATTTTCAAAGCTTTCATTCCTTCTTCCAACGCTCGGAGTTTTCTATCTGTCTCAAGAGCTCTTGGATCTACCATCCCGGCCATTGGAATATCTCTTCGGTAATTCATCACAGGGAAAGCAACGCCTTGATTGTTAACAGAAGGAGGACGTTCATTTCGGGCAACAAACTGCTCATGTCGATTTCGGTTCTCAACAGAAGGCTGTACAACTTGGTCTGCAGTAACGTTGTTCGCTTGCGGGAAGTCTTCCATAGAATCATACAGAGGGTTGGACGTCATAGTGAACCCTGTCAAGGTATTAGGGGATTGGAAATTGCCTTCAGACATAGCTATCAATAGTCTTCAGCTGACTTCAATGCTCGATTCTGCTCAAATCTACTCAACCCCTAGGTAGGTCTTCTGACAATCAACAGCTGCTCAATCCAAACTCCAGGTAATCACCTTCAGGAAACAAAGGCTGGATCAGAACTCTGGCTAACTAGAGGATGATATGCAATATGATGCAACACGGTTATGCACATGATATGCAAGATGCAGCAAACGACGGGACCACAGCCCCCACACAAATCTGAATACTGCTGCGCTGCTGACGGAGTACGTTCGCTCTGAAGAGAAGACCAAAATAACGGGTAGGTTGGAAGTCAAGGTTCCTGCAAAAAAAAACCCCCACTCACAGGTATGGACCTATATCTGTCAGGGTACGACATCCTATGCGGTCGTTAGCGTCACAGACTTTCAAAACTGACGATACGATTCCCAGAAGGAGTGGCGTCATCAAGTCTTGAAGAGGCCTCACTTAGCTAACTTCCAAATGATCGGTTCCCAGAGTCGACAATCCAACTAACCAGCAACCCGATCCACCCAAAGGGTGGAACAAGAGGCCAACCAGAAGAACCTCGTCTGAGTGTAGATTTCGCGGGACACTAATACAAGCAAAGCCGGTAGGCGCCCACTAATCTCTACTCTAAGTCTAAGGTGCACTCAAGCCCAGGTCCGGCTTCTCACTCAATCATAGAACACCCGTCACACCCCAATAGCACAACAGCGACAGATAATAAACACCAATAGACAAGCAAACAAGCGCTAGGATTGACTCTCTCTTAGGGGACGTTGGATCCCACATGCATAAGGAACTATCACAGTCCTTAGCAGCCAGGGGACGTTGGTTCCCCAGCAGAGTCGCCAGCTGTCGCTACTGCGAAAATCGGCGCCGGCTGACAAAAGAGTCGCCACCGTGCGTTATTTATCCCAATGGAGGGAAAGGAAACGCTCGAAGTAAACCTCACAAAAAACGGGAAAGGGTATGGTCATCGCAACCAAAACCTGGATTCGGGAGTCGGTTACGCAAGGGGAAGGTATTAGCACCCCTCACGTCCGTCGTACTCCACGGGATCCACGCTTGCTTAGTTTGTCTAAAGGATGCAAACAATCTATCTACAGGTACTAAATCTAAACGGAAGGGAATTGACTCGATAGAGCGTCGCACTCTATGCCTACGTATTCTCAAGAGAGAAAGTCAGAGTCAACGTAGTTCGGGACTACGGGGAAATTGGCTCGCCAAGACCTCGCGTCTTGTGCCTACATACTTCCACACTGCATGGAAGATCAGAGCTTACGTAGTTCAGGCTAACTACGGCTAAACTGGGTATTCTCACACAGCAGTGAGAAATTAATCTGGTTTTGAAGGTTCGGGAACCTAGAAACTACGGTCTGGTCTCCAAATGCACTCGGGCAAGAGAAAAGGGTAACAATTAGTCGTCAGCGGGAAATTCTCGATCGCACAGCAGCGAGAGAACAAAAGGTTAATTGTTAGTGTGCTCGCTAGGATATCACATCCTATGCCTACATATTCTCGTCTGGTACGAGAAATCAGAGCAGCTGTAGTTCGGCTACTTTCGGGACCACAACTCAAATCTCATTTTATTAACATTCTGAAAAATGGTTACAATGGTTGAGAATACTGAAAATAAACTCCTAGGAAATACTATCTTATCCTATGAAGAATCAAATGGAAAATAGTCCCCTAACAAGTGGACTTCTAAACTATCCCTAAAATTGTAAAATAATCTCTATGAAAAAAATATCCTCTAAAAAATATTAAATCTACAAACTAATATTTTTTCTCAATATTTCTTTTCCCTTTTCTTTTTTCAAAATATTTTTCCTCTTTTTTCTATATTTTTTCACTATCTTTTTTAATATTCTTTCTTTATTCTTTTTCTTCTTTCTCTTTTTTTAATATTTCTTCAATATTCTTTCTCCTCTTCCTTTTTTTTAATATTTCTTTTTCTCCTTCTTTTTTCCAATATTTTTCTCAAATTTTCTTTTCTCCCTTTTTTATTATTTCTCAATATCCTTTTTCAATAGAAAAACTAAGCAAAATAAAAATAAAGAAAAGAAAAGAAAAAAATACAAAGGAGGGGAGGGGGTACACAGTCCATACAGGGGGTACAGTCTGAAAAAAAAAACAGACAGAATTGGGCCCAGCCCAACAAAAACATAAGGAAAAATGGGGAGGGGGCGCAGTCTGGAAACGTGTGGTGTGGATCAGAAATTGAAACAATTGGGCCCAAGGCCCAATCACCCAGTCCAAACAATCGTTCACTCCTTCCTCTTTCCCGTCCCACAGAAACCCTAGTTCTGTCTATCTCTCCCCATTTTCGCCGCCGACCAAACTCTTCCGTCTCCCTTACCTCGCCGTCTCAACTCTCTCTACTTCTTCCTCCGTCCATCCTTCCGTCTTGTCTGGGCAAGCAATCTATCCCTCTCAGTTTACTCCAGCTTCTCTCAAACATCATCATCATCAGATCGTGGAAGATCTTCGACGAAGTGGTTCGCGGACACGAAAATATGGAGGTTTATTGATGATCGGTTATGCTTCTGGAAAAACGATGAAGATTCTGAACGTTTATGTGGATGGATCTTGAAACTGATGGATGCTGACGTTATGTTTGCAGAATATCTGGTAAAAAGATCCTAAAGGTTGGTGAGGATGAGTTCTTGCAGTTTTCTGATGGATCTTGGAAACTTCTAGAGGTTGCGAAGATAGGTTCGCTACTCTCTTTGATGAAGATCTATGAAATTTTTGATGCATGCAGATTAACGAAGTTTGAATGTTCTTCAAGAACTTCTGGAAAATACGATGAATTTGATGATGGATTCTGGAAACTCAATGAAGAACAAGCGAAGAACGCCTACAAGATTCTTACGAAAACTGGAAAAAATATCTAGAACGGTGGAGGATCTTCAAGAACGGATGTTGGTCTTTGATGATGTTGATCAGTTGGAGAATCCTATGAATGTTTAGAGTTTCTGGAAGCAAAACGGATGAATCTTGGAGGATGTTCTATGGATCGTAAGACGCAGGTGATGATGATGATTTGCAGTAGATCTGGATCTGAAACTTGTAACTGATGAACATTGAAGCAGGTTGAAGATCGTTGAAGGTTTCATGGAGATTGCTTGAAGATCATGGAGTTTCTGGCGATTTGGCTGAAGTTGATGAACGGTGGTTGAGAGTTGATCGGAGAAGATGATGATGTTGAGGATCGGAGATGGAAGAAAGGATGAAGGTCGAAGAAAGAAGATGAATATTCTGGGTTTCTCAGTTTTCCGGTGAAGTTCACGGCGGCCGGAGTTGGTTGGAAGGTAGTTAGGGTGGCCGACGAGATTCTGGTGCGGTGGTTGCCAAGTGTCCTGGTTAGTGGAGAGAGAGAGTCTGCATGCATTACATGTGGTGTGGAGAGGGAGAAGGTGGAAAACGCATTGTCACACATGCAGAGTGCATGCAGTAAATATGTGGCCCCCTCCTTTTAAGAACACGTGGCTGAACCCTTTTTATGCTGGCATGATTTTTTTGGACTCTGCAGAACTGGGTCTCCACACATACCTGGGCCCAATACGAATGAAACCCCAAAAAACTGAAATGAAATGGATAAAAAATTGAATTTAAAAAAAGACTAATTAAATGCTGATTAATAATGAACTAAACTTCATTAAAAAAGCTGATTAAAGACTTAAACCTACCATTAAACTAAACTGAAATATTAAACTACTCTAAACCCTAATTAATTCCTAAACTAATAATACTCTAATAATCCCACTAATCTAAAAAACCCTAATAGTTCTCTATTTAAAATTTTATTAAACTTCTATTAAATCTCTAATAAACCTATATTATTTATTTAACAGAAAATCTATATTCTATTAAAACTATATAAAAAAACTATTAAAACCCTAAAAACTCTATAAACTCTAAAAAAAAAGATTTAAATCTATTTATTATCTATTAATATCTATTATATTCTAAAAATGATTTTAAAGCTATAAAAAATCTAAAAATAGCTAAAAAAATCTAGAAAATTCCTAATAATTCCCAAAGGGATAAAAATAGCACCGAACGACAAATAACACTGCGAGAGCGCCACAAAATAGCCGGTAAAAATCAACGGACACCGAAATATCCCTAAAAACAACAGCGCGAGCTGAAAACACCGGGAAGAGCACAGCTTCTCGAAAAATGTGATTCTACCTATCTGAACCTGCTAAAAACACCTGAGACGCGAGACGAGGGCTGTGATCCCGATAAAATCATCATGACTGAAAAATGCACTGTATGCGATATGCGGATGCGAATGCGGTCATGCATCGAAACATAGAACCAGATACGGGACCCGGTTGGTCAAATTTTAGGGTGCAACAAGGATGCCCCTGATTGGGCTGAGTTTGTCTTGACGTCTTGTTTTGCTCAACAAAAGGCTGAACAACCTCGTGAGGAACGCTCACGGTTTTGCCGAAGATGCCCCTGCTCGGGCTGGATCTTGCATTAAACTTCTTGGATTTGCCCAACAAAAGGTTGAACAACTTCGTGGAGAACGCCCACGGTCTTGAATGGTATGCCCTTGACTGGGATGTATATTAACTTGAAGATCTGATCAACCACGAGGTTGAAATACGTCATGGGAAATATCCACGGTCTTGAAAAGACTGCCCCTGACTGGGCTGAATCTTGCTTTGAATATCTTCAAACTTTGTGGGGGAAACGCACAATTTGCGGAAGATTGCCCCTGCCTGGGCTGGTGATTGCTTTGAAGCTCTTGAAAATCGTGGGACAAAACCCACCATCTTGCGGAAGATGCCCCTGACTGGGCTACCGATGATCTTGGAAATCTTCGGGATTGATCCTGGACCTTGACCTGCATATATGCATGCCGGATGATAAATGATATTCTATATGAGTGGAAGTGCAAATGCAAATGCTGACGCGCGGAGATGCAAGAGCTGGGGAAGTAAGGTATGATTGGAGTATGCATATGATGCCGGATATTTATGATAGTGAATGCCATGTGTATGATGCATATGATTGCAGACATGTAATTGGAAATGCAGGGAGACACCAGCGTGGTGGACTTTGGGTAGTTGCCAATGCAGATTGGACTTCAGGTGGTGGGAAGGATTGACTTCCTCGACACGCAATTGGTTGAAGACGATGATGCTCTAGATGCCCCAAGTATGAGTACTTGGTGGTTTGTTGTGAACTTCCCTCAGAGAAGGTTGCAACTTTGCTTGATGGTCAGGACGACCTGGTCTTGCCCCAGTCTGAATATGGTAATGGCCTGCCCCAGATTAACTAGTTCTGCCATATGGAAGTTGAACTCGGATGACTTGCCCCTGCTCGAGCCATTGAAACGATTTGCCCCAGCCTGTGGATTTTAAGGTAGTCTTGCTTCGTGACAGCCACTGAAAGTCAAATTCCTCCTTAATTGCCCCCTCATTGAGATGTCTTTGAATACCTAGCACTGATTTGCAATTAAAATTGTACATTTACAAATGGTAATAATTAATGCAAAGTTAGATGCAAGTCTGAAAAAGTATCGTTTATTGAAATGTTGTGATAGTGAGATGAATGGACCATTAGCCCAAATATTGTGCTGTTTGATTGGTGTGAAAAGATGTTGCAAGAATAATGACAGCAATGTCAATGATTAACAATCATGTGAGGAGTCAGGTTACGCAACCTTGCGAAAGTATGCTTTCAGAATAAACCTCGCCTCAATTAGGTCTTTCGAGAGCTGTAACGTGGTCTGGTTCACGGTTATGGAACAAAGGATGCTAGGCTCAAAGTATGATTTGTACCCACCCATTCTTCTTAATGATCTCCGGTCCTATGCTCAGTTAATTCTACCCTTGTCTCGACGGTATAAACTCGAAGGTTCAAGGTTTGCTCGACATGGCAATCACTTTATTTTGGTTTTGATGAATGTCAGTGACCTTTTTGATTTGGGTGGCCACTAAATATTATTTTGTTTTTGTTGAGGATTTCGGGGTCCTCTTTTGTCTTTGTTTTTGATCCCTAACTTTTGCATGGATTGACTTTGCTTGTCAGATCCATCGGGATTGCCTTGATTTTGCCTAAGTCCCCTCTAAGGTGTCCGACTTAGCAGGCTTTTGATGTGTTTTTTTTTTTGGATTTTGTTGTGACTGCCCTGTTGTGGGTCATTAGTGAACAACCGTCTTCTCGATTTTGCTTGTTGATTCGAGTGCGGGGTTGAATTGACTGAACATTACCCTGCCCCAGGTTAAGTGTAAGGTTTGAATATCCGAAGGAAACTGCTACTCCTAGGCTCAAAGTGGTTTACTAGGGATTAACTCCTTATATCTCCAGTGTTTGGGGAATTGAAGCAATGTTTGTACATCATTGACGAGATTCTGTCTGAAAGCATACGGTTTGCAATTATGGGTATCTCGTTCTCATCATCCTCCCTCAAATCAAGCTAAACAACAATGAATAGAGTGGAGTGAATAAATGTGTCGGTGATAAGTAAAAATGAGTGAATACGACATAACTAAATCAAAACATGCATAAACGATACATTAATGAAAACCAAATACGAAATGGCAATTGTTCAAAGCATACAGTACTAAAACAAACAAAGACAAAACATAAGGAAAACGAAAGATTAAATGGCAGCATGACGGCCTTCTTCAGAGAATGGACTTGACTGGAATCGATCTGATGTTGGCACTAGTTGACTGGTGGCATCGGATTGTTGATGATGTTTAGAGACTTCCCATTAAAGTTGATAGCATCCCTGTCGATCATGTCTTGAATTATGTGCTTGAAAGCCCTGCAGTCCTCAATGGTGTGACCTGGAGCGCCCTTATGAAACTCACAATGAGCATTTGCATCATAATCGGCAGGAATGACTGTTGGAGGAGCCAAATCTCTCGGAACAACAACTTTCTTCTCCATCAACTGAGCAAAGATTTTGGCATATGTCATTGGTAGACGATCAAAGACTCTATCTGGTCTCCATGTTTTCTGCGGACGCTGTGGGCGAGCACCTTGTTGTTGCTGAGTAGCTTGCATCTGCTGTTGCTGAGGAGGATACTGATATCCTTGCTGGTTATAGGCTTGTTGCTGAGGAGCCTGTTGCCGTGGCATCTGAGCTTGCGCTGCTTGAACAGCTGGCTGATAAGGCATTGGAGTATATTGTGCAACAGCAACATACGGATACTGATAATAGGGGACTTGATAAGGCATAGGAGCAGGAGCTTGTTGAGAAGCTTGCCCTTTCTGCAAAAAAGATGGCATTTGTCTCGCCCTCTTTCTTCTTGTATCCATTAAAAGGCTTCTTGGCATTAGCCTGGCTGTTGGAACCTCCTGGGATCTTCCCACTCTTCATCCCTTCCTCAATCCTCTCACCGACGATCACCAAGTCAGAGAACCCAGCGGAGACACTCCCGATCAACTTTTCGTAGTACTGGCCTTGCAAGGTCCCCATGAAGATGTCAATAAGTTCACAGTCAACAAGAGGTGGATGCACCCTTGCGACTAGCTCTCTCCATCGTTGCGCGTACTCCTTGAAGGATTCGCTGTCCTTCTGAGTCATACTCTGAAGCTGAGTACGATTCGGAGCAAGATCGGTATTGTACTTGTACTGCTTGACAAATGCATCAGCTAGCTCGGCCCAAGTGCGCACGCTATTACGCTCCAGCTGCATATACCATTCGAGTGATGCTCCAGACAAGCTGTCTTGGAAGCAATGGATCATGAGCTTTTCATCTCTGGCATAGGCAGCCATCTTGCGACAGTACATCTTCAGATGAATGTTTGGGCAACTGAGACCTTTGTACTATGAAAATTCGGGCACCTTGAACTTGGGAGGAATGACAACATCAGGCACCAAGCACAATTCCAGAGCACTGAAAGAATTTGAGTTATGTCCCTCCATGGCTCGGAGTTTCTCGGCTAGATCTCGGCACATCTTCATGGCTTCAGAATCCTGAGCGGCAACAGGACTAGCAATGGGGATAGCAGCATGATAGTTCTGAACGTCGTCATACTGATCCATCAGAGTATCTTCGATATGGGGAGCTGGGATCTGCACAGCAGTAGGCTGGGCCTGCGGGATAACTCCAACAGTAACCCCAGGCGCTGGGATTGGCTGAGAAGTGTTTCCTTCGACCGCATTGTTGAAGTTCAACGGCATCCCATGAGAATTTGGAATTGGAACCAAAGGGATGGCAGTAGACCCTTGTCCTTGACCATTGTTGACGACAGTAGCGGCTTCACGTTGTTCCTCCTTTCTCCTGGCTGCGAGGATGGCTTCGAGGATCTGGTCGATCTTTCCTTTCATGGAATCCAACTCTTCCCTGAAGGCAACTTGCTCCTATTGAATCTGCTCCATCATTCGTCTGGTATTGGCTCTAGTTGCGTATTGGTGTCGAGGAATCAGCTTGATTTACTGGAGAAGAAGGAACGGAGACATAAGATTCTGTTGAAGGACTGGAAATGCAAAATGCACAACATATGAAATGCAATGCAAATGATATGCAAGATGCAATGCAAGATACAAAATCCAGGATTGCAGGATCAAAGTTCGAACATCTCCTGAAGCTAGTAACTGTGATAGATAAGTAACCATAATTCCTGCTCAAGGAAAATTGACAGGTACGACCTATGCGGGAAGATCTAAACATTCTACCCATAAACCCACTTACGGGATGGTTTCTACGTTTGGTTCCCAGGATCACGGACATTAGTCGTATTAGCGTCACGCCACAGGCTGGCTGTATTACGACGATGATGACGATAAGGTCTCTCCTGAGCGGGGTCCTCATGCTAGGCGCACAAGGAGCGAGTCCTTGGAGACTAACACTACACGACCACCAATATCGGAACTGGTGCTAACAAAAGGTTCCCAGAATCACGGACCCTTCATTAATCAAGTCGTGCAACAGGCTAGCTGTGTTACAACGAGATCCACAAATAGGTCTCCTCTAGAGGAGCTTTCATGCTAGGCACACAAGGAGCGAATCCTTGGTGACTAACACTACTCGACTACCAATTCTAAACTATGTGTTCTCTCTGCTTTTACCAAAGCTCGGGCATAGAGCCTTACTCATGATGTTATCCCAAGAACCAACAGGCAACCAAGATAACAAGCGCAAATAAAATCTACAAGAGAACAAATACAAAAAGAAAACAAGTAAAAATAAACACTCCTCACAAACCGAAAGATAGGCTCGGCTCTCTCTTTGCATGGAGCAAAAATGTCCCCAGCAGAGTCGCCACCTGTCGCACCTCAAAAAATCATGGAGACATTTCGAACATACGACTCTCGCGCGAAAGGCGCGGAAATGCGGTTCGACAGAGTCGCCACCGAACTTTATTTTTCCCGAACAAACGGGAGAGGAAAATATCGAGAAAACCTCTTAAAACGAAAGGATAGGAACAGGGCTGTCGCAACCATGTTCCGGGTTCGGGAGTCGGTTACGTGAGGGGAAGGTATTAGCACCCCTCACGTCCGTCGTACTCGACGGGAACCTCTTAAGGTAAATGTGGGGAGTGTTGTTTTAGGTTTACTTGTTTTCTTCTTGTTCGTTAAAGGTAGAATTGGTAGGTTAAAAGGTTAAAGACGCGAAGGAGAGATGGGTGGTTGGAGAAAAGGGTGCTCGCCAAGGATTGGGGCCCTTGTGCCTACGTATGCTCATTCGGACGAGAATGAGAAATCAGAGCATCGTAGTTCGACTACGGGAAAGGATAGGGGGATACGGAAGATGGATGGGATTGTGCTCGCCAAGATCATCGCAATCTTGTGCCTACGTATCTTATATTCAAGAATGAATAAAGAATCAGAGCGTCCGTAGTTCGTGGTAACAACCACGAAAGGGTGAGGTTGAATAGGGTTGAAGTTTGGGAAAGAGACGAAAGGGTGACTGACAAGCAACCCAAGAGCATGTCTCAAGAGCTTGTCACTCAAGAATTCAAGGAATGTGAGACTCCAAGAACTCAGTTTCTTCGGGAATTGACTGAATAGGTTGAAGATAAAGAGTTGGATGTTTTGAAATCGAAAGAATGAATTAATAACAACTCAAGGGCGTGCCTCGAGAGTTACTCATTCGAACATTCAAAGAATGCTAGATTCTAAGAATATCTCTCTTTCGTGAGTTTAAAAAGTGTTTTTGAAAGGATCGAATCGAAGAATGGCATGCGAAGCCAAAAAGAAGTTGTTTGGAATAGCTCAACGACGTGTTGAGGATTTGATCGAAGATGGAACCGACTTGACGACGTGTCAAGTGTTAGGATTGTGCGAAACGATATTAGCCCCTGAGGGTGCTCCTAATATCGAGACCACAAGGAATTGTGAATGAAATGTCAAATGCGGGTTGCAAATGCGTACGAGCACTCGACTTAGGAGAATGTTGGAAACTGATTGAATTTGAAAAGAAATCGAAAGGTTGAGTGAATAACAACTCAAAGGCGTGCCTCAAGAATTATTCACTCGAAGACACAAGAAATGCTAGATTCCAAGTGCCTCTTTCTTTCGGGGTTTTGATCAAAAAGACGTTGAGAATATACGTTTGAGAAAATCAAAAGATTGAATGAACAACAACTCAAGAGCGAGTCTCGAGAGTTGCTCATTCGAAGATCCAAACAATGCTAGATTTCAAGAATCTCCCTCTTTTGGAGTTCTTTTCGAGAAAATGCTTAAAAGATAATTTGAAATGCAAGTGAAATGTCTCGACTAAAATTATCATCTATCAATGATTTTGACCGATAAGAATTTAAAAATTGTCATTGACCAAAATAAGCAAGAAATCCATAAAAATCGAAAATGAAAGAAGTTAAAAAGAAAACGGTCTCGGGTTTGTCATTACTCGTCAATAATTTGACAAAGTTATAACTTGGGGTATCGTCATCGACCCAAAACACGACAAAATAAAAAAAGCAAATATAATCAAAAGTATATCTAATAATAATTGAAAATCTTAACAAAACAAATATGTACATAAAATAAATGGGATCTTAATAAAAGTTATTAAAAAAGTTTTAAGAGAATCATTTATAAAAAACATTCTATTAAACTTTCATCTCAAAAAAAAAAAATTATAAAAGAAAAGGAAGGGGTTGTGTAAATATATAGTGGTTTAGAAAGGGAGGAATCATGTGGGCCAAAGCCCATCATCCTTCAAGCAGAAAAAAAACGGTGTAACATATAAAAAGACGGGTGCACTAATCAAAACCAACATGGGCCATGACCCACCAACATCACATAGTCCCACCATTGGGTTTAATTATGAAAAGAATAAAATAATAATAATAAAAAAAGAAAAGGAAACAAAAGGAACGCAGTTGAGGGAAAGCTAGTGGTAACTCAGATAATCCACCATCTCCTCCAACATCTCCATCAAACAAAACTAAAGGAAATCGAAATGGCCGATCGTTTCTCACCCTGAACAACGACTTCCCCGTCTGTGTCTCTACCTTGTCGCTCTGTCTCAAACACTTAGGACTTACCTTGGATTTTGTTCGTGCTTGCAAGTTTACTTCGGTTTTGTTTTCATTACAACTTTCTCTTCATCAATCACTGGTTCGATTTGGTTGAGTTTGTTATTTCAATCTCAATCTTCTTCTTCAATTTCTGGGTTGGTTTGAAGATGAGTTTGGAGAAAGGAGTTATGGGTTCCGATCTGTTGTTGTTTGATGAAGAATGAAAAGGTTGAAATGGGTTAAATGAAGGGTTTTATTGATGAAGATTTGAGGGGTTTGGTGAAGGTTAAGAGAAAAAATGGAAGAAGTTGAAGAAATTTAATGGTTCAGGATGTGAGGAATGGATTGGTTATGGTAAATGAAGGGATGTGAAGTTTAATTTCAGGTTTGAAGAGGTTTTGGTTTGAAATGTTGGAGAGGAAAAGCCGAAGATTGTTCAACCCAATCAAGAGAAAAGGGGGCCGGGATTTGTTAGGTGAAGATTGGAAGCCATTTTTGGTTTGAAGCTGAAGGTTATTTGAAGGGAATAGAAAGAGGAGTTGAAGGTTGGAGTGAGTAGGGAAAAGGATTGAAGGTGGAGTTTTTTCTCAAGGATAGCTTTTTTCTTTGAAGAATCAAGGCTTATCCCTTTTATTCTGAAGGAGGGATCCTTTTGTCGCTGAGAGCATGGAGTCCATTTGTACCCAATCGTGGTAGTGGTTGTTGATTCCTTTTTTTTTGCTGTAGTGGTGAATGATTCTGCATTATCACAACGGTTTTCTGATGAGTGAGACAGGAGTGCTTGTGAATTAATTTGTGGATGTACTGGTTGTTGCAGACTGTCCTGGGAGAGTGATGCGTTAATTACGGTACGAAAACCTCTTTTGTTTTCATCCTTATCTTTTTGTATTTGTATTTTCCATTTCCTATATGGTTGTGGTGCAACACATTTATTTAGTGCGTAAATTGATTGCGTCCAGAATCTCATCTTAGCCTCTTGTTGTAAAGTGGTGAGGTTGAAAGGTTGTTATGTCGTACGGTTCTGTTGTACGAGTTGATGATTTTGGCATATTGGCTGAGAATAAATTGGAGTATTGTGTTGCGGTCTCTATGGTAGGTGTAGCAGACAGCTAACCTTTTCTTTTTGGATGGGTAATTGACATATGGTTTGTGCATTTCGTAGCTGGAAATTGTTGTTATTAAAGCCTTGTCGATGCTGTCCTTTATCAATACAGAAAGCTCTTTTTGCATCTAATGTTTGTCTTATGCATCCCAAGTGTCACTTTTGTACTACACACCTTATGTATCATTTAGCTCAGTTTGTGAATACCATAGCCCAGACTCCTCCGTGACGGTTTGCGGTAATTCATTTTTATATTTTGGTCTTGGTATACAGGCTGTTTAGAGGTGGTTGTGAGTCGTACACGATACATGGCTGTGGAGTTTGTGATTCTCTCCTTTGCGTACTGATAGTTTGTTATTGCTGCAAAATGAGGGACTCACAAAATATGTGTTGGTGGGACCTGCTGCACCTTTCTTTGGGTGGAAATTTATTGTCATGTGATGGCTTGATATTGTGTTTTTACTATCTCTCTTATGTTTCACTCTTGTAATCTTATTGCAGGACAGTGTGTAGGAAGGTAATGGCCTTGCGGATTGGCGGTGAATTGAGGATACGACGCTGGAATAAATATCGGTATTGGTGATGCACAAGTGGTACACTGGCTGGAGCGAGTGAATCATGGTCTGATGGACTTGTGAGTGGTTGCAAATTGTTTGCGAAATAGCTTGTACATTGTGTAACAAATTTGGTTGTGTTGTACTGTTATGTGGTAGCAAAAAAATCCGTTTTCACTTTGCAGGTTGGTGCGGTGTGGCATGTAATTGCAAAACGGTTCGTCCTTATTCGTTTTGTCTGATATGCTGTAGGTTTATGCGCTGTGTGAAAGGGGAAAATCGTACCACTCGGTTTGGGTGTGCCATGTACCAGCTTGTGGAGCTTGTGGATTTCCATGTTTACCGTGTCCTGTATACCTGCTGGCCGTGAGCTCTTTATAGTACAATTTGTTGCATATTTTTGTAATGCTGGCTATTTATTTCACTTGCTACTAGTTCTGTGTGGGGTAATGGTTGTTGTCCTTTTGTCTGTTGCAGAATTATTCATGATGCTTTTTGTGGCCATGGAAAGAATACACCCCTCAGCATGTGGCCGCGTGAAACCACCTCCACACATATGATGAATTTGTGGCTCTAGAAGTAACAGACTGCAGCTGACTTGGCAAGATAAAGTTGATGGCTCACTTGGGCTATACCTTGAAAGAAAACTTAATTGTAGCTGCCGAAAAAAAAAGTTATCGAAGAATTCATTCAAGCTTGGTTGTACGGGCTCCATTCTCTCTTTTTGTGTAATAAAAAATTATGTACATGAATTGGCCCTTCCCAGTTGGGTCTCCTTGTAAAAGAGAAAAAATAGATAAGCTAGAACGGTTTTGAATGACTTATTAATGCTTTTGTAGAAAACATTTTAGATGTATTTTGACACTTTGAAATGAGCTTCATATCAAAAGACATGGCTAAATGAATGGGCTTGATTTATATTTTTGAGCTTCTAAAGTTGACTTTGCAACATGGTCTAATTTGTGATAAGCCATAAACAATGAATACTGCGATGTAGACTTGTCGTACGGGTCTTGCAACAGGTTGACAATACACCGGACGTGGTTGACATGGAGATGTGCAAAGAACCAAAACTAATTGGAAATGCTGTTGTGAAATAGATTTTAATTCACCCTTTTTTCAACAATTGTGAATGAGCTTTGTAATGGGCCTCAATTGAATTATAGCAGCCTCATTACCACTTGAGCTATCCTTGATCAATGTGTAATAGAAAGTCAATAAACAGGATGAACTTAACTTAATCACAAATCTTCAACTTTTGCTCTCTCACCTTTATGCCTTATCAAACTTTTAAAATTTGGCGAAGTCTCAATTAAACTCCAAAATTCTTGTCATCTTCCCAAAAATAAAATAACTCTAACTGAGCTACTGATGAATGAATCGGGATTTTAAATTGAAATTTATCCACCACCTTCGAACTTGATACTAAATAGGAAGTGTAACTATCCTGAATTATTGCCATGAACCAAAAACCCCATTGCCTTGTATACATTATACTGAAAACTCTGCAGAAATCAGCTTCGACCTGCACCATTCCTCATTCAACACCATCCACACGACTAACCTAATGTCCCCAAGTGAAAATAATATCATATATTTTTTGAAATGAACGTACAGATAAAATTATACACGGGTAGGACAAATTTGGGGTATGACAGATGCCCCTATCTAATTAACTTTGACTGAGTAAGGTGAAATGCTGCAGCGTTCGCTCTTTCGAGGTAGAAGACAATTAGATATAAAGAAGACCCTGAATTTGTCCGAAAAGGAAAGGAAATCTTGGGAAATGAAAATGATGGATAAGGTACCTCTGAGTAAACAATGAAAGGCTAAAAAAGGTCGCCATCACCAAAAGGATGACGAGAATGAAACACACACAGCTACTACCACCAAAAAGGATGATAGAGCAAACTTACACAGGCCACTACCACCAAAAGGATGATAGGACAAACACTATCGCACAATCTATCATTAATGACCATGACAGACCCCCCACCAAAAGGATGACGGAGCAAAACACAAACAAACTATCGCACAATCTATCATTAATGACTATGATAGACCCCCCACCAAAAGGATGACGGAGTGAAACACAAAACACATCGCACAATCTATCATTAATGACCATGATAGACCCCCCACCAAAAGGATGATGTCGCGTGAGATAACTAAGGAGCCATAACAGGTTTCCTGAAGTATAGCCTGAGTTTCCTCTTGCAATATAACAGTAAACCTAAACACGCGCCCCTGATGTCATACACTTGATGTCATATAATATCCAGCATGACATCCAACACATTTTGTTCTTAGCTGACCAAACTCCCCCTGCTGAACACTCCTGTAGAATCTTCTTCATAACAGTAGAAACAAGCATATTATAGTTTCCTAAAAAGTCTCAAAGATCCTTTTTATGAACACCAATTAAGTCTGCCCTTTGTTTCTAATGAATCTCTTTGGCCTGCACATACTGATGAGGTATATCCAAAGCTTTTCTGTCAAGTGATGTAAAACAACAGCACCTACTATACCAGACAACGATGTCATGACATTCTGTATGACATCCATGACAGCAGTTCTGTCATGAGCTCCTGCTGCACCAGACAACGATGTCATGACATTGGTAATGACATCCTGTTTAAAACACATGACAACAATACTATCATCAGTTCCTGCTGCACCAGGCAGCGATGTCATGACATTGGTAATGACATCCTGTTACATGACAGCAGTTCTGTCACCAATTCCTGTTGTACCAGACAACGATGTCATGACATTGGTAATGACATCTTGATTAAACCACATGATAGCAGTTCTGTCACCACAGCAGATGGATGTCACGATATTCAGCATGACATTCACATTAAAACACACCACAACAGTTCTGTCACCACAACAGATGGAGATGTTATAACATCCTGCTTAACATCAGTGCATAATCATGTTTTACCAAAATTTAGCCAATCATAGAACCATGAACAATCATAGAATCATGGAACTAACACTATAGAGTTTCCCATTGTTTGACTGCTAAGGCTATGTGGGACTCATTACAAGTTGCCCATGAGGGAACAAATGATGTCAAACTAGCTAGAATCAATACTTTGACACAAGAGTTTGATCTCTTTCACATAGAGCAAGGGGAAACCATTGCTGACATGCAAAAGATATTTTCTCACCTAATTAATAGACTAAATTCACTTGGTAGACTAGTTTCTAATGATGTTGCTACTAATAAAGTCTTAAGATGTCTTACCAGGGAATATCAACCAAAAATCACCGCCATAAAGGAAACAAATGATCTTATGACCTTGGACCTTACAACACTATTTGGAAAGCTTCAAGAACACGAGCAAGTGCTTCTTAATCTCGAGCAATTTGAGAAAAGGGAAAAGAAGGAGAACGCCAAAAATGCAAAAAAGAAGTCTATAGCTCTAAAGGCTTCTTGTTCAAAGTCCTATGAAAAAGAGCTAAGTGATTGTGATTTGAGTGATGACGAAGATGACGAAAAGAATGAGGATATGGTGTTGTTTGTGAAGCAATACAATTGCTATGTAAATAAAAATGATATCCAACATTCCAAAAAGAATCTAGTCAATTTCAAAAAACAATCAAGATCTTCTAAGAATGAAGACAACAAAGGAAGTAGAGTTAGATGGCCGTGGTTCAATTGCAGAAAAGCCGGACATTACAAGCCGGATTGTCCTTTGATGAAAAAGGACAAAGGAAAGAAGAGTAATCTATCACATAAGAAGCAAGTTAAGCCTAGAAGAGCTTACATCGCATGGGAAAGCGATAGCGAGTCATCCGAGGATGATAGTTCTAGTGACGAAGAAGGATCCGTCAACCTTTGTCTCTCCACTCATCAAAAGAAGAAAAATAAAAAGGTGCGACATGCAAAATACAAAAACTCTACTAGATTGTCTCGTTCCAAATTAAAAACTGCCTTTGATACCTTACACCATGAAGCCAAGGAAGCCTTTAAATGGATGGCCTCAAACAAACAAATTTTTGCTCAGCTAGAGCAAAAGATTCTCGATTCCGAAAGGAAATTAGAGGCTCTAAAGGCTTCCATAATGGAAGGAACAAAGGTGGATTGTGAGGAAGTAAGAAAAAGAGTGGTTAACTTCAGGTGTGATACTTGTTACATTTGGCAAAATGAGGTTAGAAATCTCAAGGTCAAACTTAACAAGGTTATAGAACCCAAAATCACGTTCTCTATTGATAGAGCACATTTTAGAAAAAGTATGGTTAATCCTTATCAAAAATATACATATATGGTCAGAAATCAAGATAGCAAAAGTGATACAAGAGTTAACTTTACTTGCTTGTATTGTTGCAAGAAGGGTCACACCATTGCTAAATATTGCTTTAGGAGATTTTTAGTTCCTAAAGGGGTTTATCAATGGTTTCCTAAATGAAACCAAGATTTCACTCACAACCAAGGACCCAATAAATAATTGGGTACCTATTTTTGTTAATTGTTTTTATAGGTACAAAGTCTTGAGACTACCGAGAGAAGATGGGTTCTCGACAGTGGATGCTCAAGACATATGACAGGAGACATATCTCTCTTCATTGACTTTGTGGCAAAGAAGAAGGGATTTGTAACCTATGAAGACAACAACAAAGGAGCAATACTTGGAAAAGGTAGTGTAGGTAATCCCTCATCTACTACTATCTCTGATATATTGCTAGTCGAGGGCCTTAAACACAATCTCATTAATATTAGTCAATTATGCGACAAGGGATACAAAGTATCTTTTTCAAAAGATTGTTGCTTAATTGAACACAATGATAAAAAGAAGGATGTGTTTAATGGCTTGAGGGTAAACAATGTCTATATGCTAGATTTGAGTGAAGTATCATTGAGTAGCGACAAATGTCTCATGACTATGAGTGAGGACTCATGGTTGTGGCATAGACGTTTAGCACATGTCAATTTTGACTTGCTAAACAAGATAGTTTCAAAAGACCTAGTATTGGCTCACCCAAAATTAAGTTTACCAAGGATCACTTATGTGATGCGTGCCAAATGGGGAAGCAAACAAGGATCTCGTTTAAATATAACAACATTGTTTCAACTACGAGACCTCTTGAAATTCTTCATATGGACCTATTTGGGCCATCTAGAATTAAAAGTCTAGGTGGTAACTACTATGGTTTTGTTATAGTCAATGATTTTTTTAGGTTTTGCTGGACTATCTTCTTGGTCAGCAAGAGCGATACATTCTCCGCCTTTGAAAATTTTGCTAAACTTTCTCAAAATAAGTTAAACACAAACATCATATCAATTAGAAGTGATCATGGAGGTGAGTTTGAAAATTATCTTTTTGAGGAATATTGTGGTAGACACGTGATTGATCATAACTTCTCCGCTCCGTGTACCCCTCAACAAAACAGGGTCGTGGAACGTAAAAATCAAATTTTGGAAGAGTTAGGAAGAACTATGATCAACGAAAGTGGACTTCCTAAATATTTTTGGGTTGATGCCATTAGTACGACTTGTTATGTTTTGAATAGGGTGCTCATCCGCCCTATTCTCAACAAGACTCTGTATGAACTTTTAAAGGGGCGGAAGCCAAATGTGTCTCACCTTCATGTCTTTGGTTGTAAGTGTTTTGTGTTAAACAATGGAAAAGAGAGTCTAGGAAAATTTGACTCCAAGGCAGATGAAGGTATCTTTCACAAATACTCTCAGTCAAGTAAAGCCTATAGAATATACAATAAGAGATTACTTACAGCTGAAGAGTCTGTTCATGTCACATTTGATTAGTCTTATCCGAAAAGTGTCGGAAAAGGTAGTTCATTTCATGGTACAGGTGTATCTTCTGAAGACATACTCATGGCTATTGAGACAGGAATTGATCAACCTGACCTAGTCAAAGTTGAGGAGGAAAAAGATCACCACCATGAGGGGATTGAGGAAGTCCATCCGTCCAACACCGATGATCTCCCTCCAACATGGAATTTTTCTAAAGGCCATCCCATCGACAATATTCTCGGTGATATCTCAAAGGGAGCGACAACTCAATCAAAGTTATGTAATTTTTGTTATCACTTCGCTTTCGTTTCTCAAGTAGAACCTAAAACCCCAAAAGGGGCATTACTCGATGAACATTGGTTCTTATCAATGCAAGAGAAACTCAATCAGTTTAAAAGAAATAAGGTTTGGGACCTTGTCCCTCCTCTGCGAGACCATTGAGTAATTGGCACTCGATGGTGTTTAGGAATAAACTAGACGAGAACTGAGTAATAACTCGAAATAAGGCGCGTTTGTTTGCGCATGGGTATAACCAAGAGGAAGGAATCGACTATGAGGAAACTTATGCGTCGGTTGCCTGACTCGAGGCTATACACCTTCTACTTGCCTTCGCTTGTGCGAAAGATTTTAAACTATTCCAAATGGATGTAAAAAGTGCGTTCTTTAATGGTTATATAAATGAAGAGGTTTATGTTGCCCAACCTCTAGGGTTTGAATCCCATGAGTATCCTAATCATGTATACAAATTAAAACGTGCTTTGTATGGACTCAAGCAAGCCCTTAGGGCTTGGTATGACCGTCTAAGCAAGTTTCTTTTTGATCAAGGGTATTCAAGAGGAAAGGTTGACACAACCCTTTTCATTAAACGTCAAGGAAAACACTTGATTTTGGTGCAAATATATGTTGATGATATCATTTTTGGATCAACTAACATGAATCTGGTAAGGGAGTTTTCTACATTAATGTAGGGAGAATTCGAGATGAGCATGATGGGGGAGCTCAACTATTTCCTCGGATTGCAAATCAAACAACTGCAGGAAGGTACTTTTGTGAGCCAAACAAAATACTGCCTTGTGCTTCTCAAGCGTTTTGACATGGCAAACTCCAAGGCTATCGACACTCAAATGCCTATGTGTGTGAATCTTAGCCGAGACAAAAATGGTAAGGATGTAGAGGTGAAAAAGTATCGAGGTATGATTGGACCTCTCCTCTATCTTACTGCTTCTAGACCCGACATTATGTTTAGTGTCTGTATGTGTACGAGGTATCAATCATCTCCTAAAGAATCTCACTCAAAAGCGATAAAGCGCATACTTAGATACCTCTCTGGTACTCCAAAGTATGGGTTTTGGTATTCTAAGGGAAATGATTACTCCTTGGTTGGCTTTTCTTATTCCGATTTTTCTGGTTGCAAATCAAATAGGAAAAGCACGAGTGACACGTGTCATCTGTTTTCAAATTCTTTGGTGAGTTGGCATAGCAAAAAGCAGGTTTTCGTTGCTTTGTCAACAGCCGAAGCGGAATACATTACAGCTGATAGTTGTTGCGCTCAAGTCTTATGGCTTAAGCAACAATTGCTCAACTTCAACCTAAAACTTGACCGTATTCCAATTTTTTGTGATAACACTAGTGCTATTAACCTAACCAAGAATCACATGCTACATTCATGCACCAAGCATATCGAAATACACCACCACTTCCTTAGGAATCATGTAGAGAAGGGCGACATGGTATTTGATCATGTTGATACTAAAAATCAACTTGTGGATATCTTTACAAAACCACTCGCTACAAAGCCTTTCTTTCACATCCGTAGGGAACTAAGTGTTCTCGACATCTCGGACTGTGTTTAGGAAATAACTTTCGCATGCTTGATATCTATCTCTATATGTGCTTTGTTCATCTTTTATCTAAAAAATGAAGAAGTTTAGAGCCATATGTGAGGGCATTAGCTAACAATTGGAGCTGAGGTACTATCTTTCCTTATTAAGAAACTCTCACGCTTTTCTCGTTCATATAAAGTAATGTATCAAATTATGTGTTATTGTTGATGTTTATTCCATGATTACGCTTATTTCATCCCCTTGTATGTTTGAAATATGGATAGGCTATTTATTTATGTCTCTTTGGATGCTTGTTAAACAAAAATTGATGATTTTTTTTTATTTTTGCTTGTATGAGTCGACTGATCAGTGCATCTTTATGCACATTCTCCTGTATTTTTACTTAGGCATTTCTTTACTTTATTTTGATTATTCTTATGTTTTATTATGTTTTTATATTTTATTTTATTTTTGGTTTAATTTGATTTTCGCACTTTATTTTTCAGCTTTAGCAGTCTGCACAGAAACGATCATAACTAGAGTTCCGGGAATCCGTTTGAGGCGTTCTAATAATCGCCAGAAAGTTAAGAGAGAGAGCTTTGACTTTCGTGTTGGAGTCTAAGTCAGATTCGGAGCATAATTTCCCAGAATATTTGTTGAAGTTACAGCATTAGGAATTTGTTTTAGTTTTAGGTCATGTTTTGGGTCTGGGTTATGTTTTCGACCTAGTTGGGTTATGAACCGGATCCCTTGTTTTTCTTTTTAGGAGAAACCTCGTTTTACTATGGATGATCATTCACTATTCACGAAAATATTTGGAAGCTTGTAAACTCATGGAGAACTAATACCCTCTGGACGGATTCACTGTACTCAGGTTTCAAACTTTGAGATTGTTATGATATTTACAATTTAAATTCGATTCCTTTCAATTATATCATGTGATTGTTGTTTGCTTAATTAGACTATCATATAGTATATTTTATTTAATTTGATTGACCTGTGTTCCTAATTTTAATCATAGATTAACTCTGTTTAATTGTTAATTTGCGATATCCTTTACTGTATGCTTAATCCGACGATAGGAACATGTTTCTCATGATATCAATCACGCTTGTTGACTAATATTGTCATCAAATAGGATAGAAGTTCCGCTTGGGAAATTGTATTTTCATCGGTCGATGATTAGTAAGAACCGAGGCAGTGGATCCGTTACTATAATCACTTATTTCACAACAGCTTATTTCAGTAATCAATTATTTTAAGTGCTTTTTCTTCATCAGAAACCTAAACCCCCCTTATTTCATTACTGTAATCGGTTAATCACTACAAGAATCCTTGTGATACGATATTCCGAGTTACTGTCGTTGTACTGCATTTGAAGCAAAATAACTCGTTTTTGGTCCGCGCGCGACAGCGGATCATCGACCTACATAGGGTTCCGGTTGACTCACAAAACTAAATTTTTTCATGTCTGTAAAGCGGGTATGCTCAGGTCGACCCTATGGTCGATGCATACCCTAATAATTTCTAAGTATATGTTTAACACAGTGTGCGTCGATGCATGACCTCTTCCAGTCGACGCATCGCGCGAGAATTCTGATAAACTATTGATGAACTATTCATATTATGTCATCTTTAATGCATTTAAACTCATGTTGTCTATTCAAACTCATCATCATTAGCATTTGCATTGAGCATTGCACCTATTCAAGGCTATCTATCTTCCTCTCCTCTTTCTAAAGCTCTATTCAAAACCTAGTTTCTCCATAAAAAGGGTAAAGCTAATTTCTTCTCTCCATCTCCAAGAGTAAAATTATGCATCTACAAATTCTTCATCTCCACAAAAGAAATCAAAATGTCTACAAGAAGAACCACTGGAAAGAGAACCACTAGAACACCATTTACTCAAGCCGGTCCATCAAGAGCAACTTTACCGGTAACTGCTGTCTCTTTGTTACCTCCTGAATTTTTAGAAATTTATGAGAAGAACTTTAGAAAATGATCTATAGTTAAGCAACATGCTTACTATAGAAAGGTTGTTGAACGAATGCATATTCTAAAGGTAATTGATCTTTTGGATGCTCAAGATTTTAACAATTTTTTGGAGTGTGACACCAAATACAACGAAGACCTAACGAGGGTCTTCTACATAGGTATTTAGGGTAAATTTCTAGGGTTTGAGTTTACTACAAAGTTGGGAAATACCAAGGTTTGTGTAAATGACTTGGTATGGAAAAACTTGTTAGACATGTCACCTGTATCAGCTGAGCCAATTATTAAGGCCACAAATGCTCATACTGTGGTAGGTTACGATTTCAAAGAAGCCTTAAACTCCATGCTAAAGAAATCATATGGTGACGACATTGTAGCAAGTGACCTCTTTCCAAAAACGGTCACAACGGGCAAACTGAAACCAGTTGATAGAATAATGTAATGGATTATGTCTCACATTCTACGTCCAAAGAAAGGCGGGCTACTCACGAATGGATCAAGCTGAGGTACACTTGGTTTACATACTTAAGAAAAAGATCAAGATCAGTTGGCCTCATTACTTTTCCAGTCGAATCTATTTGCTAAAGGATTCCGGTAGAGGAACAACTATGTCATACGGGTCCTTTATCCAACCCATTCTCAACAATGCTAACATCATTGTTTAAGGTATCCCCTACACATCCTTGACCTCTGATCAAGAGTTCTGTCAATAGACTCTTACTATGATGGGCTATATAGGGACCCAAGAGAAAGTCGTTATTGATTCACTGTTAAGGCTACTACCTCTCGGTTGGAAGAATCAGATGAAAGTGATGAACAAATAAAGGAAGCAGAAGAAGAAGAAGTAGGTGGACATCCTATGGAGATTGATGATCGATATGGTAGTGGGTGGCTAAACTAATCACCCCACTTGGCACATGATGATGACCAAGGGTGAGGTGCCTGGAAAAACACTGGTTGGACATCGTTAGGTGCCAATTACATGCCACAAACATCAAATTGGGATCATCAAGACACCCTTGACTGGAGTTATGTGCCTCCATCTCCTCCGTCCCCAACAAAATACCGATGAACTCCTCGATACGATGAGGACCATGCAGCTTGAGCAACGTACCTTTATGACTGCCCAGGATGAAAGGTTCTCGCAATTGCATAACCAATTTCAAGCTCACACGGAAAAATTTAATGCCTTTTCATCAGATGTGATGGGGAGGATAAATGGGATAGTTGAAATTGCAGCAGGTCAACATCGGACCCTTAACAACAACTTCAACACACTAAATCGAGCGGTATTGGAGTACACGGAAAGGGCTGATGCGCAACTGCCTCCACTTCCGGAATATCCCTTTCGAGGACGAGGCCATCACTTTAGGGGGAGGAGACCCTGAGGAAGTCTTGAATATTTCATTATGCATCTTATTTCATCATGTGTTCATTAACATCTATTGTAGAATGTTTCATGTACTTACTTGCTTTTGAAGACATGCTTATTGTTGGTTATAAAATAGTGATTATTACTGTTCTTTTAAGTGTTGTTATATTTATCCATTTATATGCTTTCATTAATCGCATTATATGTGAATATGTGTTAATGTGTAACCTGTTGCAAATGTCTGGAATTTACTTATCTCTCTTATTATATGCAATACATTGACATCTATCTTCTTTCTTTTTGATGTTGTCAAAGAGGGAGAAGAATTTCAAGCAGAAACATCACTTGTAAGACTTATTAAATATGCAGATTGTGTATAAACAAAGGCATCGAGTAAGGGGGAGGATGATACAATGCATCGTACACCAAGTTTCTACCGTTTTGCCATCATAAAAAAGGAGGAGTATGTGAGGGCAATCCTCATAGGTAGCTACACTTATTTTAATGATGTCAAAACTTAGATTGGTAGAAAAATATACTTTGGACGGTATCATTGTGTCACATATGCATACCTTATCCCTCTTGAGTCAAACATCGATCAGAAACATTATTTGATACATATAGAAATTGTTCAATATATGCTTCATATAGGTTTGGTCAAGTTTGTCTAACTTACTATGTGATAGAGTGCCTCAAAAGTTGCATGATACATGAAAATATGCATTTTTGCATATTTTAGGTCTTTGAGTCGACTCAAACTTGTTTCAGTCGACTCGTACAGAAAGCATGTGATGACACGAAATCGTATATATATTTTGATGCATAATTCAACTAAAGTTTAACTGTTTTTGATCCGATTTCGGGTTATTTCCGTGTTATTTGTCTGATGTTTTGCAGGTATTTGATGATCATGTCTAAACAAGGCAATATGAAGAAAAGAAGCAATCTCAGATGAAATATGGACGAAAACCGGATGAAAACATCATGAAAAGCGCAGAATGCTAATTTTGCTGCTGTGACGACCGTCACAGCTCCATGACGACCGTCACACGGGTGACGACCGTCACACGGGTGACGACCGTCACACCATGTGACGACCGTCATGCAGGCAAAAACGCCCCACTTCAAATGCATGTGAAAGAAGCAGTTCCAAGTCCCAAATAGTGGACCACTACTCCCTGATAATTCTGCCTTAAAGTCCACCTTCTTCAAGTTATAACCATTAGAATTCCATTTCTATAAAAGGGGAAGAAGGGGAACTCAGAAGGGGAGCCGCATTCATACAACGAAGTGCTGCCCAATTCCATTTCCAGAGCAAAAGTTCAGTTTTATTTTCTTTCCTATTTTTTTGTTGCCTTTCATTCCTTCTGTAATTTTTATTTCCGTTGTACGATCAAATTGGCACAAAGACCAGAATCCTGCCAACATTTGTGGAGGATCTGCCCAAAGGTCAATTGGAATATTTACAGGTTTCTCATTTCAATCGTAGTTCCAGTTTTTATTATGTTGCATGTTGTTATTTATCGTTTTCATTTATGTTTTACCTTTCCCAAATCCATGTCTAGCTAAATTTAAGTAATCAATATGTAGTAATAATTCGAAAGGGATTTGATAATAACCGGTTGAGAACTGTCTTTTTCAAAAGTTGTTTATGGTCTGAGTGTTTAAAATTAATTTACTGAATAAACTTCGTCGCGAAAGCGAGAACTTATTTAAAAGTAGTTTTGCCACGAAAGTGGGAAATTAATTAAGGTACGAACCAACAAGCGAAAGCTGCGGCAAGACCAGATAGTAAACACTAGTCATTCATTTTAATAACAGCGAAAGCACTTTAAAATGAATTAGAACTTAGAGATTTCCAAAAAATAATTTTAACCCCGAATGGGACACGAAAGCGTACGTTTGGCCCTTAGAATTATGATTAGCGTCAATAACCATCGTGAGGCGAGAGTCTTCAGATCACCATTTTCTGCTTAAATAAACTCTGAAAAATATTTCGTAGACTGGTAACTTGTCAAATCCCTAAAGAACATAATTACTGCATATCGATTCAATTAATTATACTTTAATTAACATTCTTAGTTCCCTTTAGTGACAATCTTATTCCCTCAAACATTATCTACCTAGCTAAACATAGTAACTCCCGAGAACACTAGTTTGATTACGAGTCCATGTGGGATCGATATCTATTATTACCACGCGATAGACTGTGCACTTGCAGTTAGGTTGTATTAGACATAGAAAGTCGCGATCAAGTTTTTGGCGCCGTTGCCGGGGACCCGTTTAGTCAATAGTGTAACCTTATGTTACGCCGTATAGACTAGGTTAATTATTTTCATTTTTCCTTTACTAGTGTTGTCGATTGTATGCCAAGTAATCGCCCACAAGGCGATATCTTGAAACCTTCAGTCGCAGAACTAGAATGCTTCTTACATCTAAGAAGCCGAATCATTGAGTACCAACTCAAACATAACATTCCCGATCCTCTCACTCCCATTCCCAAATCCGAAGAAGAATCAAACATGGTTGAAGGACCTCCAAACAAACCGCTGAAGGCATACGCTACACCCTCTCAGATGGAGCCTAGAAGTAGCATTGCTGCCCTAGCTATTACTCGAAACGATTTTGAGCTAAAACCATCATTGTTGTCAGCTGTACAACAAAACCAATTCTCAGGAAACACAACTGAGGATCCGAACGAACATCTAACGAAGTTTGTACAATACGCAGACACGGTGAAAGCAAATGGAGTAACTCCAGACGCGATAAGACTTCGTCTTTTCCCATTCTCCCTTAGAGACAGAGCGTGGACATGGTTACAATCCTTACCATCCAACTCCGTTACGACGTGGGAACAATTGAAAAACGTCTTCTTAGCGAGATATTTTCCGCCAAGCAAAACTGCTATGCTTAGAGCTCAAATCAACGGATTTCGACAAAAAGATACTGAATCTCTTTACAAAGCATGGGAACGATTCAAAGATATGATGAGAACATGTCCTCACCACGGTCTAGAAGACTGGGTGACAATCCATACTTTCTATAATGGGCTTTTATACAATACCAGATTGACAATAGACGCTGCCGCGGGCGGTGCACTTATGGATAAGCCATACGACGAAGCCTATCAACTAATCGAAAACATGTCTCAAAACCACTGCCAATGGGGAGGTGAACGCACTCCGACAGAGAAAACCACAGCAAAAGGTGGGATGTACGAGATCAGCAGCCTTGAAAAGTTCAACACTAAAGTAGATGCTCTAGCACAGAAGATTGATAGTCTGACCGTTAACCCCACTGCAACCGTTGCTGCCGTAACTCCAAATTGCGAGTTATGCGGAAGCACCACTCATAATGCGCCCGAATGCCCATTGCTAGCCGGAATCCCACCAGACCAAGTAAATTATGCTCAAGGAAATTCTTACGCAAATACCTATAACCCAGGTTGGCGAAATCATCCAAACGTTTCTTACAAAAGCGAAAACGCATTGCAAATGCCTACTGCTCCGCCAGGATATCAGAAACCAGCTGCTGCTCAGACTGCACCTAGGAAATCAAACCTCGAGTTGATGATGGAAAAATTCATAGCTACTCAAGCTCAAACAAATAAAGAATTCCTGAATCAAAACATACACACTAGCGAGCAAATTAAACAGTTGACCGGAAAAGTAGACGCTTTAGCCACCCACAACAAAATGCTAGAAACACAGATATCACAAGTGGCTCAACAATAAGCCTCTGCTGCCGCACTTGCTGGCACATTTCCTGGACAACCCGAGCAGAATCCAAAAGGTCAAGCAAATGCTGTCATATTAAGAAGTGGAAAAGAATTGGACGAACCGATCGATCCGAGGACCGAAAACTCAGCCATGCAACAAAAACCAACTGAACAAGCAGAAAAGGAATCCGAGTTAGAGAAGAAGGAAGACAACGAGAAGGAGGATACCGCAAGTGAAAAAACTCAAGCACCTCCAGCGACATATAAACCACCTATCCCTTATCCTCAAAGATTAATAAACTCCAAAACTTCAGGACAGTTTAAGAAATTTGTAGAGCTCCTTAAACAGCTGAATATTACTATTCCTTTTACAGAAGCGATAACTCAAATGCCGTCATACGCTAAATTTCTCAAAGAAATCCTGTCGAATAAGAGAAAGATCAAGGATAACGAAACAGTTACACTTACTGCAGAGTGTAGCGCCATTATTCAAAATCGCATGCCTCCTAAATTAAAAGACCCAGGTAGTTTCTCCATACCCTGCGTCATAGGAAAGTTCGTAATAGACAAAGCTCTATGCGATTTAGGAGCCAGTATCAGTGTTATGCCTTTATCTATATGCAAAAAGCTGAATATGGGAGACCTCAGACCAACCAAGATGTCCGTATAATTAGCTGACCGATCAGTAAAATACCCCGTTGGAATACTGGAAAACGTTCCAGTACGCATAGGACAATTCTACATCCCAACCGACTTCATAATCATGGACATCAAGGAGGACACTGTTACCCCAATTATCCTAGGAAGACCGTTCCTAGCTACAGCCGGAGCTATTATAGATGTGAAGAAAGGAAGGCTAACATTCGAAGTAGGAGAAGAAAAAATAGAGTTCATTCTCACCAAGTTCTTACAAGCACCAGCCATAGACGATACCTGCTATTTAGTAGATGAAATTGACGAATGCATAAGAGAACTTGAAAATGAAGAGACCACGTATTTAGAAATAATAAAGATTTAAATACCCGATATTTCTGAAGACGATGATTGGCGTAAACCGTATAAAGACGACAGCCTAAGCGAAAGCTTAGCACTGACCCCAAACCATATGCCAGGTCCGAAGAACCCATCTTTAGAACTTAAAACACTACCCAAAAACCTTAGATATGAATTCCTAGACGATGAACTAAAAAGACCAGTGATAGTCAATGCCGACTTAGGACAACCAGAAACCGAAAAGCTATTAGAAGTCCTAAAGAAGTACCCCCACCGCGTTAGGCTATAACATAAGCGATCTAAAAGGTATAAGCCCTTCGATCTGTATGCATCGAATTATAATAGAGGAAGACTCTAAAACCTCTAGAGAGCATCAGAGAAGACTGAACCCCATCCTGAGCACTGTAGTCAGAGATGAAGTAAAGAAATTGCTAGATGCAGGAATCATCTATCCAATCTCCGATAGTGAATGGGTTAGCCCAGTTCATGTCGTACCAAAGAAAGGAGGAGTCACAGTAGTTAAAAACGAAAAAGGCGAATCGATAACAAAAAGAGTCGTGACTGGAAGCAGGATGTGCATTGATTATAGAAAGCTTAACAAGGCCACACGTAAAGATCACTTCCCGTTACCCTTCATAGACCAAATGTTGGAAAGATTAGCCAAACATTCATATTTCTGCTATCTAGATGGTTATTCAGGATTTTTCCAAATTCCCATTCATCCTGATGACCAAGAAAAGACTACATTCACCTGTCCTTATGGTACTTTTGCTTACCGCCGAATGTCGTTCGGACTCTGTAATGCTCCAGCAACCTTCCAAAGATGCATGATGGCAATCTTCGCAGATTTCATAGACGACATCATGGAAGTATTTATGGAGATTTCTCGGTATGTGGACAAAGTTTCGAAGGATGCCTACAAAACTTAGAAATGGTATTAGAACGTTGTGTAAAAGTAAACCTCGTCCTCAATTGGGAAAAATGCCATTTTATGGTCCGACAAGGAATAGTTCTAGGACATGTCATATCAAATAAAGGAATTGAGGTCGACAAAGCTAAAATAGAGATTATAAAAGATCTCCAACCTCCAAAATCCGTACGAGAAATACGGAGTTTTCTAGGACATGCCGGTTTCTACAAAAGATTTATAAAGGATTTTTCAAAAATCACAAAACCTTTGACCGACCTGTTGATGAAAGACGCTGAGTTCGTCTTCGACGACGACTGTTTAAAAGCATTCGAAACATTAAAATCAGCCCTTATCACCGCACCGATTATGCAACCACCCGATTGGCGACTACCGTTCGAAATCATGTGCGATGCGAGTGATTATGCCGTAGGCGCAGTCCTAGGACAAAGGAAGGACAAGAAACTCCATGCCATCTACTATGCCAGTAGAACATTAGATCATGCCCAAATGAACTACGCTACCACAGAAAAGGAACTTCTAGCAGTTATATTCGCGCTTGACAAATTCCGTTCTTACTTAGTAGGAGCAAAAATTATCATATACACAGACCACGCTGCCATAAGGTACCTAATAAGCAAAAAGGATGCCAAACCAAGACTATTGAGATGGATCCTGTTATTACAAGAGTTTGACTTAGAAATCAAAGATAAGAAAGGAACCGAGAACGTTGTTGCAGATCGCTTATCCCGAATAGAAGGTATCAAACATGAACCAGTACCGATAAATGACGATTTCCCGTACAAACGTCTGATAGCCAAATTAGAAAGTGACATACCCAACTCAATCTCGGAAGATCTGGAATTCGAAAAAGCCGTAGAAGCCGTCTATGCCCAAGTCACATTACCTTGGTATGCTGACATCGTTAATTACCTCGCTGCAGGCGTGCTTCCACCGGATCTCACTTATCAGCAAAAGAAGAAATTCTTCCACGATTTGAAACACTATTATTGGGACGAACCTCTACTCTTCAAGAGAGGGGCCGACAACATATACTGTCGCTGTGTCCCAGAGGAAGAAGTAGAAAATATCATTTCCCAATGCCATTCAGCACCGTATGGTGGTCATGCTAGTACATCCAAGACGTGCGCTAAGATTCTCCAAGCCGGCTTATTCTGGCCTAACCTCTAGAAGGACGTTCACATCGCTGTGCTAAAATGCGATCGATGCCAACGAACTGGCAACATCTCACGACGCGATGAAATGCCTCAGAAAGGAATCTTAGAGGTAGAAATCTTTGACGTATGGGGAATAGATTTCATGGGACCATTACCACCTTCTTTTGGTAATAACTACATACTCGTCGCTGTCGATTATGTGTCTAAATGGATAGAAGCCATAGCTGCTCCAACAAACGACGCACGAGTAGTAATCAAACTCTTCAAAAACACAATCTTTCCTAGATTCGGTGTACCCAGACTCGTCATTAGTGACGGCGGATCTCACTTCATATCGCGAATATTTGATAAACTTCTTTCTAAATATGGAGTCCGACACCGAGTAGCTACACCTTATCATCCGCAAACTAGCGGACAAGTAGAGGTCTCGAACAGGGAAATAAAACAGATATTGGAAAAGACTGTCACTACCTCAAGGAAAGATTGGTCATCAAAGCTACAAGAAGCTTTATGGGCTTATAGGACCACTTTTAAGACACCAATAGGTACTACATCCTACAAATTAGTTTACGGTAAATCCTGTCATCTCCCTGTAGAATTAGAGCATAAGGCCTTCTGGACCATTAAGACACTCAATTTCAACTACACCGAGGCAGGAGAAAAGCGAATCTTGAACTTACACGAATTGGAAGAACTTCGATTAGACGCTTACGAAAATGCCCGTATCTACAAAGAACGAACTAAAAAGTGGCATGATAAACGTTCAGTCAAGAAACAATTCAGTGTGGGAGACATCGTATTGCTATTTAATTCAAGATTAAAACTCTTCCCAGGTAAACTAAAATCTAGGTGGTCTGGACCTTATGAAGTGACTAAAGTACTTCAGAGTGGAGCTGTTGAAATTACCGATAAGACGAATGCACCGTTTATCGTAAACGGGCAACATCTAAAACATTATAATAAGAACGAAAACAACCCTCAAGTCTGCAGTATAGCATTGCTTGAGCTTCCAGCTCAAACACCCAAATAGCTTGTCACCAAGCTATCGTCAGACTTTAGACGTTAAAAACAGCGCTTACTGGGAGGCAACCCAACTTTTCCCGCATTTTTCCTCGTTACTGTATTTCATTTTTTATTTAAAATTTTACTTTGAAACCTTAACAAAAAAATTCTAAACTTAAAATTACTACTATTTTCTACTTTCGTTTGTTTTCATATTTTTATTTTTATTTTATTTTTCTCTTTTGGTCTTTTGTTTTTACCGCTTTTTGTTTTTAAAAATCCTGACTTCAAACTTCTGTTTTAAACTTTTCAGGATTTTAAAAGTCTTCAAAACATTCCTCCTGTTTTTCTCCGACTTACCTGCGCGTATGGCCGAGTACGACTTCACAAAGGTTCATTTTCGAGGACTAGCTCAAAAGGCAAGTTTTGCAGCACTAACTGAAAGAGAAATCGCCTTAACGCTGTATTATGATAAGTCTACCATGGATAAACTAGGAATCACGGATAGCATTCAATACCTGTTCAATCAACTGGGTTGAGAGAACACTGCTTTGAAAACACGTTTTGCTACCTATAAGGATCTCACCTATGAATTCCTTAGTTCCTTCAGATACCTACCCAACTATGGTTTTGGATCCAACACAGAGTTGATTACCTTTCGAATGTTTGGAATGGACCAAACCCATAGCCGGATGTCACTAGCTAACCTCCTAGGATTTCCTAGCGGACCGCATGTGTTCATCAGTGCAGAAGATGACGATATTGATTTTGAACTCGACCAATTCTGGGGTAGAATCACAGGCGACTATCACCCGGAACCAGACAGAATGTATAATGATGATATTCATAACCCAGCTTTCAGATACTTCCATAAGATACTAGCTCACACCCTTTTCGGGAAAGAAGAAAACATTACCACAGTATCTAAAGAGGAGTTATTCATCATGTTCTGTGCTTCCCAGGGACGTACAGTAAATGCAGTGCCTTTCATGATGAGATCTTTCAGACGCCTCACTTAGGAACCACAATCACATATTCTTATAGGAGGCCTCGTGACAATGATTGCCCACGAGCTTGGCCTTAGATTCCACTTAAATGCAAGCACTCGTTTTGGCACCATCCGACCCATGAATATACAGTTCTGCTTTAACAGGCGCATTTTAGGAGCTATGGGACCTAGACCTTATGAGTACCTCATCAACGAAAAACCTGTCCAGCTATTCACACTGCCTAATCATCAGATGACAAGTATCCACAACAAGGACAACTGGCTTTATGAATTGGATGAGCCTATGGGACCTCCTTCACCTCAATCAACACCATAGAACTATATGTACGACAGTGACCACATCTCTGAGGCACACGACTATGTGTACTATAAGGATGCTGTATCAGAAGCTGAAGTAGACCCTACGACTCCTCCGCACTACAACACCTATCCTGAGCCTATCCCTGAGGAGACCACCGACAAAATGGATACTGTTCTACTCCGATTGGACAACGTTGATGCAGCTCTGACTATTGTAAAAGATGACATCGCAGGCATACACAGCGAACTGGTAGTCTTCATGGACTTAGTCTGTGACCAGCTCGACTACTACGCACGGAAGTTCGATGAGTTGAAGGCACGAAAAGACTAGATACTAGTTTTAGCATTAGATTTAGTTTAGTTTAGTTTTTCTACTTTTCGTCCGTTTTCAATTGTTTTGATTTTTTGCATTGTTAATTTCTTTATGTACTAACAATCATTCCAATTTCTTGTTATTTCAATTATTCTGTTTTTACGTTATTCTTTGTTTATTGGCTACTATAATGCATTTCCATATCAATAATAGGCCTAAAAGTCACTGCAAGAACACCCTCAGAGCAAAATTCTGCGTTCTGCAGATTTTGCTGCTGTGACGACCGTCACAGATATGTGACGACCGTCACGAACCCAAAACTGTTATCTGATATAACAGGGGTTGCGTTTTCTCTCCCACTCATCTCCTTTCAACTTCCAATCATCAGCAACTCCCTCCCCACTCCAATTTTTCGTTTTCCCCACATTGCACCATATATTTCAACTCCCATCTCAACTTCCTACCACACTTCTGTTACTTTTTTCCCACTTCGCAGAACCACCTCAATCCTCAGAACCATCTCAATCTTCCATCAATGGCGAGAAATACTGAAACCCCAGACATCAGCAACATTGTGTTCAGCGACGGTGACTCTGGCGAGAGACAGCGAGCCAACTACATCGCATACCATCAACGGTCGCTCCAGCCGACTCATTACCCACATATTCCATCGCTCACGGAGCTCGGACTCCTTGAAGGCGTCACTTGGATGCTTCAAAGAGCCGGCATCTGGAACCTCTGCACCAATCCACTGCCGACATACGAACAACTCACTCTCGAGTTCCTGAGTTCGTTTACCTACGTCACTTCCAGCGGCGACCTCAGCCAACACTCCGGTGCCGCATGCTTCCGGATGTTCGGCACAAACTATCAGGTGAACCAGAACCAGATTGCCGCCATCTTACAACTCCCTCGAGGCGACAATGCTCACCGTCGCCTCACCGATCAGTTCCAGCACAAAGCCTTCGCGCTCTGGTACCAGTTGACCGGCATCAATGCCAATGGTTGGGACTCTTTGCACGCAACGCATATCCATAACCCGACCATCCGGTACTTCCACCGAGCATTGAGCAACACAATCTTCGCCCGGGACAGCAACCATAAGGTGAACTCGAAAGAGCTCTTCTTCCTCCACTGCGTCTTTAACAACGAGCCTATCAACGCCGCTCCGTTCCTCCTGGCCCACATTCAGGCCAACTGTAACCGTGGCTCCAAGCCATTTTACTTTGGCGGGATTGTCACTGCCATTGCACTTGGGCTGAACCTTGGTGACCGCCTCCAGCACCTCCATGCCATCCCCTCGGTGTTCCTTGACACCGACCACTGCAGAGCCTCTCACCTTATCCGTTCCAGAGCCGATGGCAAGTACCACCCGATAGTGCGTGGCAAAACCGTCCGAAGCATCATCCTTCCCTCACGCACCCGGACACACCCAGAGGATCGTACCAACTGGTTATTTGACCTCACTGCCCCTCCTGCTGCCGCTGTTCCAACTCAGGACCACACCAAGGTTCTGATGATGAAATCCAAGCTGAGTTGGACAGACCAGAGCAACCGGAGGCATCGCAGCCTCTTCCTTCCGAAGGTACATCCTCCCGCTGCCGCCGCCATCGTCCAGTGCCCGACTACTCAGAGGAAGACCTCCGCCGCTCTCTCGACCAGCAGACCCAGATACTCGCTATGATGCAGCAGTAGAATCAGCGAGCAGAGCAGTTCGAAGCTTGGCATCGGACCCAAATGCAACAACTTCAAACCGGCCAAGAAACCATTACAGAGAACCTGGCGAATCTGACCTTGCAAGTCGAAGGACTCTGTGACTATGTCTACCACACCGGAGCTATGAGTTTTGAGGACCGAGTCGCCTAGGTCAGAGCCAGAGGACGCGAGCGAGGACGTGACCGAGGCAGAGGCCGTGATTAGTTATCATTTTCCTTATTTGTTTACTATATTTGCAGTTTCTATGTACTTTTATTTCCGTTGTATCTCCCTCTCGCATTCTTTCTAATCAGTGGGGACACTGATTGAGATAGTGTGGGAGCGGAGCATTTATTTCCCATTCCATTGTACTTTGAATTTCGTAATTTCTATTTAAACATTTTCTATTTTTAGCAAATAAAGCTCGTTTATATATCCTTTTTCCGTTACGCAAACATCCCCACGTTATTCGACGTAAACAACAATTTTTTTTCGTTCGTTCCTTAAAAGCAAAAGCATCACGAGAATGCACCCGAGTTCAAACCAAGTTTTGAAACTCTGAGGAGACGAAAATTCTAACAAAACCAGTACCGTCTTGACACCTTAGATCGCCGGTTTATGCGAGTCGGTTTCACTACCTACGTGTACCAAAGTCTCAAGTGTCTACGCAAACCCAACCCCAAGTAGTTTATACTAGCAGTCAACACCATCCTAAAACACTTCTAAGCGAGCGACCGATGCAAATAAGTGTATGATCTCCAAAAAGATGAAAAATCATGAAAAGAAAGCTAGATAGCCAAAAATATAAAGACACGTTTCCTTCTAAGTTAGGTGCTCCTCACCCGAGCATTTAGCCCAACGGCACGAAAACTCATTGAAAAATCAATGATATAAGCTTATGATCAATGAAGAAGATCAAAACAGAAATGAGATCATATTCACTAACAGGTCGACTTGCCATGAAAGTGTATGGACAACGGGCTTAATGTGATTGCGCTAGAACAAACAGGGTGAACTTGCCGCGAGAACCTTGACACCAAGCTACAGTAGCATGACTGGGACCGATTTGCATAAGAAGGAGACCTCCGAAGACTTGTAGTCCAGTGTCGTCATGGTACTCGTTTTGTTCTTACTAAGAATCCCGGTTTTTCCCGACTTTGCGAACGAAGAAGCTGCCTCGTGCTTGCCGACTTTTTCCTGTTTTACTTGAGGACAAGCAAAGATTCAAGCTTAGGGGAGTTTGATGACACGAAATCGTATATATATTTTGATGCATAATTCAACTAAAGTTTAACTGTTTTCGATCCGATTTCGGGTTATTTCCGTGTTATTTGTCTGATGTTTTGCAAGTATTTGATGATCATGTCTAAACAAGGCAATATGAAGAAAAGAAGCAATCTCAGATGAAATATGGACGAAAACCGGATGAAAACATCATGAAAAACGCAGAATGCTGATTTTGCTGTTGTGACGACCGTCACAGCTCTATGACGACCGTCACACGGCTGACGACCGTTACACCTTGTGACGACCGTCATGCAGGCAAAAACGCCCCACTTCAAATGCACGTGAAAGAAGCAGTTCCAAGTCCCAAATAGTGGACCACTACTCCTTGATAATTCTGCCTCAAAGTCCACCTTCTTCAAGTTATAACCGTTAGAATTCCATTTCTATAAAAGGGGAAGAAGGGGAACTCAGAAGGGGAGCCGCATTCATACAACGAAGTGCTGCCCAATTCAATTTCCAGAGCAAAAGTTCAGTTTTATTTTCTTTCCTATTTTTTTGTTGCCTTTCATTCCTTCTGTAATTTTTATTTCCGTTGTATGATCAAATTGGCACAAAGACTAGAATCCTGCCAACATTTGTGGAGGATTTGCCCAAAGGTCAATTGGAATATTTACAGGTTTCTCATTTCAATCGTAGTTCCAGTTTTTATTATGTTGCATGCTGTTATTTATCGTTTTCATTTATGTTTTACCTTTCCCAAATCCATGTCTAGCTAAATTTAAGTAATCGATATGTAGTAATAATTCGAAAGGGATTTGATAATAACCAGTTGAAAACTGTCTTTTTCAAAAGTTGTTTATGGTCTGAGTGTTTAAAATTAATTTACTGAATAAACTTCGTCGCGAAAGCGAGAACTTATTTAAAAGTAGTTTTGCCACGAAAGTAGGAAATTAATTAAGGTACGAACCAACAAGCGAAAGCTGCGGCAAGACCAGATAGTAAACACTAGTCATTCATTTTAATAACAGCGAAAGCACTTTAAAATGAATTAGAACTTAGAGATTTCCAAAAAATAATTTTAACCCCGAATGGGACACGAAAGCGTACGTTTGGCCCTTAGAATTATGATTAGCGTCAATAACCATCGTGAGGCGAGAGTCTTCAGATCACCATTTTCTGCTTAAATAAACTCTGAAAAATATTTCGTAGACTGGTAACTTGTCAAATCCCTGAAGAACATAATTACTGCATATCGATTTAATTAATTATACTTTAATTAACATTCTTAGTTCCCTTTAGTGACAATCTTATTCCCTCAAACATTATCTACCTAGCTAAACATAGTAACTCCCGAGAACACTAGTTTGATTACGAGTCCCTGTGGGATCGATATCTATTATTACTACGCGATAGACTGTGCACTTGCAGTTAGGTTGTATTAGACATAGAAAGTCGCGATCAGCATGTTGAATGGTCTACTCTCAGGAGTGCTCGCGTCGACCTTCCTGTCCACTCATACTGTGTCCATTTCTATTTGTCTAATTCTGCATGTTGTACGTCGATGCATGACCTGCTCTGGTTGATGCAAAGTTCTGTTTTCTGCACAATCTAAAATTCGGGTAAGCTCAGGTCGACCCTCCTTTCTGCATAGGTCGACCTCTCGCGCGTTTTCAGTTAAAAATCTGTTATGTGAAACTATCTTTGTGGTTGTTATGTTGGTTAATTATTTTTGACTTGCATATATAATGATTTTTGCTCTTTCTTCAAAATAACAAGAAAAGTGAAAATAGATACTAATTGTTCTCATCATCTTCATCCTCTTCCTTACATTTTCTCAACAACTACACATAATCATTTTTGTTGTTCATTCTACTTGTTAGAGGTGATAACGTCCAAACATAGGATTGATGTAATCGGGTTTGGGTTGAGAAATCAATAGGTTTTTCTTGAATAAAACCGTTAGGGTTTTGTCCTCCAAGAATCTTGGATTTTGGGGGGGTTTTGCACGAATCGATCCATCATAGATTCAACCGAGCGAAGGTAATCGAAGAACGGGTTATTCTATCGGTTTAGTAGCGGTAACCAGAGGATTATGAGAGGAAGATTCGGGTTCAAAGCGTTGGTGATTGAAATCAGCCGGGTAAGATTTGAAGACCGTGGGGTTGTTCAAAGGGTGTGTCATAATCAGGGGTTTGTTCATTGCGTTCGAAGGACTTGATTCAGCTTGAATTAAGGGAAGAGAATGAATAGGCTCTACATCAACAATTGTGTTCGATCGTTTGATTTCTATTGCTTCTCTTGTAAACATTTACCAACAGGTTATATCTATATACAAGTCTTAATTCTATTTTTCAAATTGAGGGCAGATGTATCCCAAGCGAGGACGACGGGGGAACTACCTCAACAAATTGGTGTTCTCTCTTTACTTTTCAATTGCTTAATTTCTAAGTTTGTGCGCAAATAATTGAGTTAATCAAAATTCTGATGTGAGTAGTGTTGAACCATTTTTGAAGCCTATTACAATCCTTGATTGTAATTGAACACTTAAGAACTTCACTCTCATATTGGAATTCACTTGTGGTGCCTTGCACACCAAGTGTTTGACAAATTTTGTGAACAACAAACGCTTGTGTTGTCTTTTTAATTTGATTATATTTTCAAGCATTGGAAATAGTCAAACCTTATAGTGAATAAATTCCGATTGATCTGTGTTCAAATTAGTGATTCTTAAATCTCGTTTTTATCGGATTCTATAGACTTTGCGAATATCCGGTTTTTTCGGTAAAAGTTCTTTTTAGACGAATATAGTTCATCGGCCACTTCCGCTTAAAAACTTTTTAAAACCAAATATTGGTAGCGCCTGTTTTTAACAAGTGATCTATTCAACCCCCCTTCTAGATCTGCGCCATCGTCTAACAACTTTCTCTATTAGGATTCAATGATTACAAGTGAATATTAACAACTAAAACTCTCTCTTAACAACCTAAGAGTAAAATTATATTTATAGACTACTAAGATAACTTAAGCAATAAGCTAACTTAAATAATTAGGATAACAAACTGGTCCAGTTTAACGTGTAGAGTAAGTTTTGAATACAACATGCACACCATTGACACCTGCACGCTTGAACATACTTCAACTACAAACATGCACAACTTTATCAAACCACGAAGCTATCTATGTTGAGATTAGAGTTCGACCCAAATATCATAGAAAAAACAAGATTGTTATTTAAAACTTCATTGTCTAATTGTGTCCGATCCAATGACAAAAACTCTTCACCCCACCAAACAAATCTCCAATAACACGAAAACCACAATTTAGATTTGCCTCCAAATCAAACATATCTTCAACATAGTCATGAAAAAATACAAAAAAAAAATTGTGACAAGTATATATGTCTTGTAAACCTAGTAAATGATTAACTTTGCAAGTGTATGAAAAAGTTTCCTAATAAATATTTATGACTATTGGCTTGTTGATCCTTATTAAGCATCAACCTAAAATATATATCATTTTAAAGAAATGTAGGATAAACTGTATTTTATAAAAAATACATGCAAATACTACTACACTTATGCACATATTTGAAATATGCAAGAAAATTGTTTTTTAATCGTAATGATCATATAGAACTTTCTACTGCAAATTTGTTAGGTATATCGAATTTTTAGTTTTTAATAGGTTTTAAAAACAATATTTTTTTAAAAAAATATAAAAATTTAAAAAAGATAAATTATAAAAGAAATAAAAATTAAATTATTTAAAATATAAGGGTGTGAGGTATATGCCTAAGGGTGCGAAATAAAAAATGTAGAGAACCCTCATCAATCCACTTCTTTTAGAAGAGGCCCCATCATCACCACGATCATCATTCACCAAATACAGAATAAAAATTCATTTCCAACATAGATAGAGTCGCTCTAAACGCAACACACCCTTGAAAATTTGCTCTAAACGCAACACACCCTTGAAAATTTGCCGGAAATCACAGGCGGAGTTGGCCGTCGGACGTTAGAAACAGTGAGAAATTCCGTCCTTTTTTCCTTTAAAATTTGAATATTTAGAATTTCCCTTCTCTTCTTTTGTACCGCACGAGGATGCGATTTGCGGCAACCGCCTCTGAAAATCTCAAAGAGTCCTCTTGCCGCGAATTCGCGATTGCGCCCTAAAGTGGCTGCGATTTTGCCCTAAAGTGAATTATTCTCTAAATTGGCTGCTATTGCACCCTAAATTCGTTGCGATTATGCTATTGCGCCCTAATTTGTTCGCTATTATGCAATTGCACCCTTATATGATTGTGTGATTGCGCCCTATGTTGAAAAATGAATTATCAATTTGTCATATGTATATTGTATTTGAAACTCATAATTTATTTTTTGCTTTGTTATGCTAACAGCTAGGGTTGTTAACATTTGGTCATAACAAAGATGTTGACATCAATGCAAAGTTGTGTTGTCTCTTCACCTCTATTATTGCAAGGTACGATGGTTCTTTACATCTCAGTAGATGATCTAGCTTTAGAACTATTAGGTTTTGAAAGTCATGTTTGAAGTTACATAAATATTCATGGATATTTTTTTGTTGTTGTTTTCTCTGTGCAGCTAGCTGTACAAGTCAGACTCAAGGACGGATTCAGCATTTTAGACCAAACATAGTTGGGATGCAGCCCTTACCATATAGAATTGCAAAAGGAAAACTTCGGACTGCAACTTTTCAAAGTTCATCATCTCGATTCAAATGTGGTGCTGCTATGGTAAGGTTTTTCTTTTGGCATTTGTTATAAGCTGTTGGTTGTTTGCTTTTGTTATGCTATATGTTTTCCTTGTTGGAAAGGGTGAACAGCGTTTTGTGGTATTGCAATATAAAATGAGTTATTTTCATAGTTATTGATAGGGGACGATAGCGGCTCCATCCCGAGAGCAGTGACCCTCCGTTATGGAGGAGCGGTTTGCTTCCCAGTTTGAGATAGCGGCCGCTATTTGATGTTTAGCGGGCAGCAGGAGCGGAGCGCTTCCCAGTCTGAGCCGGCTTTGAACGCGAAAACCTAGATTTACCTCTTCTTTCTTTCTTTTCTCTTATTTCTTTTTTTTCTTCTTTCTTTCTTTGTTTTCTCTTCTTTCTTCCATCTTTTCTCTTCTTTCTTATTTCTTTTCTTTACAATTCTGTTTTCTTTTAAGTCTTCTTTTCCTCTTACATTAAATATATGTTTTATAGATTATTCATATAATTAGTCTAAAAAATAGTAAAATAGCAGTTATCCCGCTATTCACTATTCCGCTATCCCATTTTTGAGGTTGGCTGCACCGCTCCACTATCTTGGATTGATAATACTGGTTCGTTTTGAAAAGATGGTAAAGTCCCAAAGAAAACTAATAATTGATGAATATTATTTATCTTGCAAAGGGATCTCAACTCCTTACGATAGAAGAAAACCTGATTGAAAACATGGATGAAGTAGGAAAATAGATTTAAAACCCCCCATAAAGAATGGTATTTAGGAGACTAGAGACTGCTACAAGCAGTCAGTCTGCAACCAAGGCCAGTGGTCAATGGCCACCAGACTTGACCGAAAATTATGTTTCTGGACACCTAATCATCCAGATCTGTTTCTAATAAGAAACCTTTAGTGCAAAAGGTCTATGTTAGGAGGAATAGAAGGGAACTATGAAGCACGGACACTGAAAACATGGCACCAAGGTTGTCAAAATCTTGATCTAGATCATAAAATCTTACGATTTTGCGATCTCACTCGCCCCGAACAATCTAGATCTGAAGTAGAATCTTGTATTATTGCCAAATTGTGAAAAAGCAACAATTACGGTTTGGCGTTGGTCATTTTCCCACAAATACACTTGTCTACCAAAATGTCATGTAAAAACGCTTCAAATATATAGCATTATTTTTCGTTTAAGTAGTATCTTACTTTTTTGTTATGATTTTATGTTTTACGATCTTGCTACCCCTCTCGATTTTACAAAAATAATTGAGTAAAATCTTCCGATCTTAGTTACGATTTTATGCTTCACAATCTTAGTATACCCTCTCGATCTTGACAACCTTGCACAACACCAACACCGATACGTCGACACTGGTGATAATTTGAAAAAAAATGAATAAATTAAACGCAATCACAAGTGTAGGTGTCGGTTTCGGACACCGCCAGTGACACGGACACACCCTTTTTTCAGAAGTGTCGGTGCTACAAAGGGAGGGAATATCCATACATAAATGTAACTAACGCTTGATGAGCTGACAATATGTATCTATCTTACTGTACATCTAAATAAATGGGAGGTAGAGTGAAAAGTGGGAGATTGTCATTATTGTAAATTGTAATTCAAATTTGAGAGATTATGTGGCGGACTCTAGAAGGCTATCTCAAAAGTAAATCATTTGTTCATTCAATTCTTGTTCTTTTCTTTTGATTTCTGTTGAATCCTATTACTTCGTTATCTAGATCCTCTCCAGTCACGTGCTGCAAACTTGTTTACTCTGTTTCTCTTCTATTCTATCTGAATCCTCCACTTTAATCTCTTCCTAGTTCCAATTTCTTCATTGTCTCTTGTACCCCCCGCCTTCATACTCTCCTACTTATGCAGCTTCTCATTAGGCCCTTCACTCTTGAGTTGACTATTTTCCCCTCTTCCCCTTCTCATGTACACCTGCTCAAGGGCTCATCAAGTTGAGTTATTATTTTAAAGTAGAAAAGTTTTATGTTTTGTGTTGACTATTGAATGATTCCCTGCATGTTCTATTGATTTTTCTTTAGGCAGTTCTTTTAGGATGGATATGGAAGTTAACACTGATGATATTCTGTCCTTCCTTACTGTCCAAATCATGGAGAGTTTGTATTTTATTTGTGAATCATTTATAATAACAGAAAACTGATGTCTTGTATATGGTGTTGCCTTTCTGCAGAATGTTACATGCTATGCTGCTGGTGCAACCCAAACTGTAACCCGCGATGCTCGGACAATTACGGTTACTCCTGGTAATAACTCCAACTCAAAGAACTTATTCCAAAAATAATTGTTAGTTAAACTATAGATTGTGCTTAGATCGCTAAATACCATTGTTTGTCTTACACTGGGATAAACTGGCTGGGACAAACTGGAGCAATATAACACCTTCCACCATGTTGGCCTCTTCCATTTTTCATTCTAGTCATCATGTGCATATTCAATAGTCAATGTTTGCAACAACATCAACAACCAAGCCTTATTCCACTAAGTGGGGTCAGCTAAAACATGAAGCCTTATCCATATTCCATAGTCAATAAATTTTATTCTTCATTCTTCTTCTCCCATACATTAGTGTGTCTTTGTTAAAATAACTAAATCAGTATGGAAGTGTAGGTTTTTAATGTTAAAAACATATGAATCTTGTATAATTAAGCTATGCACACTCAAATCTATGTTTCTTTTCAAATATCAGTCCTTTGAAGTGCATAAAAAACAGTTTTGTTGCATGTTTTTCTTTATAATCATGCATCCAAGTGATTGGTGTGACATATACAATATCCTTGATTCAATGGAATACTATTGAGCAAAAGAAGATAGAGTCTGTTTCCTTGGATGGTTTTGGCGCAGTTTTGTTGGCCTAAATTTACCGTCTGTGTTTGTTTGTTTGTTTGAGGGTTTCTTATGGAGGGTACATTTTATATACTCAAGCATATTTTGGTTTTTTTGGAAGAGAACTTCTCTTACTCTGCTTTCCCCCACATATATAAAAGTCAATCAGTGCTATTTTGTACAGAAACAGCTTACACAAATCACGTAACTTGACTTTTCTAAATAAATAATACAGTATATCTTAGTATTTGGCCGAATGCCAGAGTACATGGATGCTATTGAAATCCTAATCAGCTCTATTCATTAAACTTTTAGACACATTAGTTGTGGCATTATGTACTTGCAAATGTTATTTTCCCCTTCATTTCTTTTATTCTTTGAGTATATTATGAATAATTATAAGTTCCATGTCTTTGTTATACAAATATAATTTGCTATCATTTTTCTGAAATGACAGAGAAAGTGAAGAGCCCTAGACTTGATGACAATGGGCCTGGATTACCACCTCGCGACGATGATGGCAACGGTGGTAATGGAGGCGGTGGTGGCGGTAATTTTTCAGGTGGACTAGCCCTTTTGGGTATTCTTGGTATCCTAGACATTCTCAAAGACATAGAGGGTGAATTGCAACGCAAAGCCAATGATAGCAGATTTGATGAAGCTTGATAATTAGTTTTAAGTCTGGTAGCGAAATTACATGATACCTTGTTTTGTATAAAAAAAAGATACTCAGACCTAGTTATTCAATATGGTACCAGATAATGAGATATGTAAAAAAAACAAACTATTCCTAAACCTAAATGAAATGAACTTAGAATTATGTAACTGTTACAATCATCAGATTATAGATTAGTTTGTAATCTTGGCTTGTTTCCCCTTTTGGGTGAAACAGATCTTCTAATTCTTGTGGTGAAATTTTGTATTCATTCATGTGGTGTTAGAACATGCATAAAATGCGGGATTTCATGGGGAAGTAATTATTTCAATAATATTTATTTTGATAGATTAGATTTGATCACATCAAATAGGGAGATAATATGAAATATTTTGGAAAATTTTTGGTGGATGTTTTGTCACTGTTTTGTTGTGTAACCACTAGACTCGTTTCATGTTTCTGTTTGTTGAGTGACAATTTTCACATGTTTGGTGGGTCTGTATATTGTGTTATGAGTTGAACCCAGTGCTTTTTCTAGTCTTGTTCATACATTAACCGTATGAACATGTTCTTGCTAGTTTGGTTTTGGATTGATTTGGTCATACTGGTGGTTTAGATTTGTTTGGTAATTATGTTAGATGGCCCCAGTTATGGCTGTTTCCGGTCCGGTCCGGTCCGCATATGTACTCTTCTGAGAAGTGGACCGAAATAGTAATCGGGTAAACTGAGACTGGACCGAAATAGTGATTGTCTGTTTTTTTGGACTGTAACATGACCGGTACTTTCAAGTAAATCGAGATTGGACTGAAGTAAGGATGATTTTTTTTTGGGACCGGTTTGAAACTGGATCTCAAAAGTATTCAATTTTCAGATTAAGTATTCAAATCTCAAAAGGACATAAATAAGTATTCAATTCTCAAAAGGGCATAAATATAACACAAAGTTTATAAACATAATTAAGTATAAGTGATAAAAAGTGTATAAACATAATATAAAAAAACTTCAATTCTCAAAAAAGTGACATCAAAACAATTCCATCATTGTCATAATGCAAAATACAAATTTTAAAGTGCATTAACATAATTAAGTATTTGTTCAATTCTAACAGCATAAGTGATAAAAAGTGCATAAACATAACACAAAGTTTTCAATTCTCAAAAAATTGCTAAGAAAATTACATTTTTGTTCAATTCTAACAGCATAAGTGATAAAAAAAGTGGGTAAACATAACACAAACTTCATTTCTCAAAAAATTGCTAAGAAAATTACATTTTTGATGCCTCAGAATAATCCCATCATTGTCATAATGCAAAATAAAATCTTTAAGTTGCAATTGTTGAAACGACATCCGAATCTTTACTAAAATGATATGTCAAAGGTTCGTCTTGTGGTACTTCAAACTACATATGTAAATGCATAAAATTAGAGTTGCAAAAAAGTTAGAAAAATGAAAAACATATTAGGCAAAAAATAGAAACGCAGAAAACTTACTTACATCAGTGCAACCCTTATTAATTTCATACATCTTCTTCACCTAATCACCCCCACAAACTACCATCTCAATTCTCTTAGTTTTCATATATGATTGTTTCAGATCAATAACCCTTTTTCCAACACTAAAAGTTGCTTATGAAGCAACAAAACTGGAACAATTAGGATATCCTTTGCCAATTTACTATGAACACGAGGCTTTGCTTCATTTCCCATTCACAATGTTAAAACATCAAACTTAGCTTTAGGGGGAACTTTCAAGGGAGACACATCAAAATACATTTCAAAATCAGTTTTTGAATTACTATTATCCACAACAGTTTCTAAAAACATCTCAAAATTCTTCCTTCCCAACCCAGAAGCAAAACTAGATCCTACTTCAGGAGTTTTAGATACAGGGGCATCATTGATTCCATAAGTATTTTGATACAATTGGAAGAGGGAGTTTAAGTTGGTTGATAACTCTTGTTGATAGGCACTTACTTGATTAAGAATTGGATACAAGAACTGATATACCCATTTGATGAAGATCATCTTATACCTATTTGATCAAAAAGAGTTGCAAACAACTTAGGAAACAATTCAGAATTGGCCTCAAAATTTAATTTCATCATAGGCACAATTAAATCATAAGGCAGCAAAATTAGGCAACATAATTCACAAGACAACATAATTGGCCTTAGATTTTAATTTCATCAGACATATCAAGCAGACAACTAGCTACCTAAGGTACAATGCCACAAAGTATAATGGCAACAAATTGAATAGCCTCAGAAATATCATATATGTGAATGCAACTGTGATATATATATATATATATATATATATATATATATATATATATATATATATATATATATATATATATATATATATATATATATATATATATATATATATATATATATATATATATTTGGTTTCATTATAGGCATATCAAATAGATACCTAAAGTATAATGCAACAAAATATAAAGGCAACATAATTGAATCTGAAATTTTGGTATGCAGATCTCAAATGTCCTAAGAGATGTCAAGACATTGATCTCTACTTAACTAAACAAGAACAGAACAAGAACATTCTGATATCTCAAAGTTATAACAGTGTCATGACAGATGTTTTAACATCTGTTAGAACATATATTTGAGAGTATAAGAATAACTGAAATATACAACAAAAAGATAAATAACACCAAGATGTGATAACCCAGTTCGGTGAACAACAACACCCACATCTGGGGGCTACCAAGCCAAGAATGAATTCACTGTTAGTAGTATTAATTCAGAGCTAAACAACCTCCGGTTTATAACTCCTCACTTAATCCCTATCTAGTGCAACATCTACCTAGAAACTCATCTAGATAAGAGAAATCCATCTCAATTCATAAATCACATAAGTGATCTAACAGTCACAACCTCTGGTGACTATATAAAGATAGGACATCTTGTTTGACATGTTGTTCTTTACAAATTACTTCATGATAGAACATCTTGTTCAACATCATGTTTTACCAAAATTTGGTCAAATCTTAGAGCCTTCAATCTCCCCCTTTTGACAAATTTTGGCTAACACTCCTTTTGCACAATAAACCTAGGAAATCAAGGAATAGAAGGAGTAGAAAGTTCTGAAGTCATTTCAGTCAGCCTATAGCAAGACTCCTGAAAGCTTTCATTCTTCCTGTACATCATATACCACCTATTGTACGACGTATACCATGAACCCTAGTATACATGAGGAAGAAGATACACGACACTCCCCCTCAAAACAAATCCTAATTTACCACCCTCCATTATCCAGATCAAGGCTTAGAGAGGCAGACCCCAGTTCCAAATAACTCAGAACACAAGATACGATTGTGTTCATAACTCAAATCACAAGACACAAAAAGAAGACTCAGAACAAAAGGAACTGAGACACATACAGGATGTTAGAGCATCCTATCCAACATCCTTGCAAAACAATGAGATCAATCATGTGTTGCAAGGAACAACACACAAATGAGATAGACACACAACTTATCTCCCCCTTTTTAGCTAAAAATTGACAAAGATGTTCAAAACAGTTCCATACCTAAATAGTACTCACCCAAACCTAGACCAAAGCCATAAAATAATCGACACATACAAAGAAACACAACTTGAGACAAAGGAAGCAAGAACCCCCTTTAAATACCCGAACAGTTTCCTTATGAATTAACGACCCACTGAAATAACCGAAAGACAATTCAATGAAAGAGTAAATTGAGTAAGGTAACTTCAGCATAAATGAGTGTGCACCGACCAACTCAATTTTGATTGTTTCTTCTTTAACGAAACTCGTCCAAAGACTATGCATGTACCAAGGAAACATGTTTTGCACGCCTTCTTTAACGCACATTTTCACCGTCCAAGTAACACCATCCACATAGAGCCATGCATCCTAAACAATGTCTTGACACCTAGTCAGTCCCTGTCTATCTCTCTTGTAAATTTTGACGCATAGTCACAATGCCTTCCAATGAACTCCAAGCATCCTCCTTTCATCCAGAATTAGAAAAGCCTGACCATGATGTCAAAACATTATGTGTGACATCCCCATGAAACTTATCCTAATCTGTAGAGTAAAGTAAATTCTCCCAGAAAATATCCAATCTTATTTCTCATGTCTCTCCTAAGAATCACGAACATATTTGAGATAATTCAATAGCCTTAACAATTCAAACTCACGAGCAGAACACACAGAGCTAAAGAATCAACACACCACAATGTTAAGACATCAAGTATGACATCATAACCTCACAAGAATCACATGAACATCTTCATGCTCATAAGTGAGAAGATACCATGATTATAGTCCTTCTAACATAAATAATAAACTCTTGGATGGAGACCAAATAACACCATTGATCACTCTATCCCTGAACATATCCATACACTGTACAAATCCATCTTGAATCTTACAGTCATAGACAACCTTGTTCTTTGAGAATAAATCTAATCAAATCAAAAATGCTTACATCCTCGAAAGAGACATACACATTCTCTTATCTCTTTGGTTAGCCAAGATGTCATCCAAGCTTGGAAGACATCAGACCCCTTCTCCATATGAAGAGAGATATATCCTGTCTGACATTACAAAGTCAGCATCCATCCTTAAGCATCCAAAGAGAAGATTCCATTTAACAGATATCAGTACGACTGACATTAAACACTAAGGTATAAACTGAGCACCATACCATAAGAAGACTTCTCAGCAAGGATTGTTTCTTTTCTTCCCTTTAGTCCTCTATCATTCAAAACTCCCCCTTGCAAGACCATACTAACTCCAACAGATGAAGTACATTAGTATTTAGAAAGGCTAATTTTCCTGCAATAAGCTCGAACATATAGTTCCTTAAGGATCTCATAAATAATTATGGCTATTTGAAACATGTTCCTCCAAATAGACCAATAAGAAACCCTTTCACAGGGTCCTTGATCAAGAGGGGACCACAATAGAACTGGAACTTCCAGTGCAAAAACCTTCTTACTTCAGATAAAAATCTAGATCACTTATACCAAACAACTTAGATGAGACTCCAAGAAGAAGATATGAATACACCATACAATCAACAACTACCTTGAACTTTTGCCATTGCATGATTTGCAAAGGTTGAGATAGACTTTAGCACCAACCATCTAGAAGAAGATCCATTAAGCCTAAAGAGACCAACGTTTAACAAAAAGACAGCTTCAGTGTAAACTTTCTGCCTTTAGCATGAATATTATGATGTTTAGCACAACTTTAGAATATTTGAGTGACATTAATGACTTGGCTATCCAATTGATGACCCCCACTGAGTTCCACCTTAGCTGATACAATTTTGATAATCTACCCTTTTAGGCTTCCATACACCATCTCACATTGGAGTACTTCTTCACCACAACAGAATAAGAGTTCACAGACATGATGACAGTCTGTTTTAAGCACAAATCTCCAAGAGAATCATCCACACACTATTAGAGTCCACACCTAACCTTAGAGAGGTAGTCACAAGATAAACCCAAATATCTATAAGATCACTCAGATCCAGCTTTGAAATACTAGGAAAAGTCTCCAAGATGTCAGGGTGAATGTCCTAGGAATTTTTCCTTGACTTCCATATGCACAAATCAGGTATAGATATCTTCGCAGTCCTCCACTAGAAATTAGAACACATACTTCTTCAGGAGATACAGGAACATAGCTTCTGCACCCCTATGCGCTTAGATCAGAAATAAACTAACCCAAATGAATGTTCATCAAGATGATCATGAGTTAATATTGACTTCCACCAGCACACCTACGCATAACAAGTTTCTTGGATATAGACTTCCTAGACTTCAATCCAAATGACTCTTCAAGACCAATCTGAAGAAGATTCCTAACACTATTGATAAACACACATTTGTTCATCATATGCTACATCCCTCATTTGTCTGAGAAGTTCACTCCTTGGATCAACAAGATTATGCACACACTCTTCTGAAGTGATGTTTCAAAATCTGGTTGAACATCAGTTTCTTTTCTCATGAATAGATCATTGAAACTGGTTCTTGAGTTCTTACAACTGTCTGAAGTTGTACCTTCAGGTGTGACATTTTGACAACATCTTTTTAAACACCAATCTAAAAGATAATCAATTAAATACTTGCTAAGGCCATAAATAGCAATTGATTTTAAATCCCAATTTAGTATTCTTCAGTCACAAAAAGTCATAAGATACCCATCCTTACTCTAGCAACAACCTAGAAAGAAAACTTCAAGGCATAAATCTTCTTTAAAAGACCATCTTCTCTTCTAAACTCTAATTAATAAACACATTCAAAAGTGCCTCAATTACATTGGGCTACCTTAAGCATGACATAGAGTGTTTACTAAATCCATAGATCATGAATTTGGTAAATAAGACCTTAACTCGATCTTTTTCCTCCTATTGCCCTTCATGGTATCTGGTTGACACCGTCACGCAAGAAACATAGAAAGATCCTTCAGTGGAAGATAGATCAGAATGATTGCTCCTTTATATAACTTCCATCTAGCCAGGTGAGATGTCAGAACATTTTACAAGGCACCATGCATAACAATAACATTATCAGTAGTAGCGGAAGAATCTACACAGAAGTATCAGTCAACCATCAGTAGTTGTCAGGTCAAATTCAGAAAGCTATCCTCCTAGTTTCCAATCCTCTTAAACACAACATTAATGGATGGTCTGATCACACAATCTCCTTCCTTGTTCAAAAGACCAGAAAGTATCTTCCCTAGACCTCATCCAGATATAAAATAGGATGCCTGCTCTAATACCAATTGAAATTCTGGTATGCAAATCTCAGATGTCCTAAGAGATGTCAAGACATTGATCTCTACTTAACTAAAAAAGGATAGAACAATAACATTTTGATACCTCGAAGTCATAACAATGACATGACAGATGTTTCAACATCTGTTAGAACATATATTTGAGAGTATAAGAATAACTGAAATATACAACAGAAAGATAAATAACACCAAGATATGATGACCCAGTTTGGTGTACAACAACACCTACATCTGGGGGCTACCAAGCCAGAAATGAATTCACTATTATCAATATTAATTCAGAGCTAAAAGACCTTCGGTTTACAACTTCTCACTTAATACTTACCCAGTGCAACTTCTACCTAGAAACCCATCTAGATAAGAGAAACCCATCTCAATTCCTAAATCATATCAGTGATATCTAACAGTCACAACCTCAGTGACTGTATCAAACTGTTCAATTGAAAGACACTCCTTTTAATATAATATTCAGTCAATACTCATGACTAAAACTAATACTTGAATTTGCTTAAAAGCTTCATCCAAGAACAATAGACAATTCATTACCTACATGTTTCTGAATATGAAAACTATGTCTACCACAATGTATCAAACCCGATACTAGAGGTGACTTACAATACAAGAAAGCCACACGACTCTCAAAACCTTTAACCCTTATTTTTACTTTACAAAAGTTTTAACAAGGATTCATATTTTTCTCTAGGTCTCAATCTTCCTTTTATGATCTTCAGCAGTCCATGGGCTTTGAAATCTCTGTCCAATCGTTCCTTGATCCATGTTCTGATTGCGCCTTAAATCTTGGAACAGATCTGCAACAAACCTGTTGTATCAGACCAAGATGTCGGGTCCTCAAGATAGGACATCTTGTATGACATATTATTCTTTACAGATTACTTCATGTTAGAACATCTTGTTCAACATCATGTTTTACCAAAATTTGGTCAAATTTTAGAGCCTTTAGAATCTACTTGTACATACCTTAGATCAAGAATGGCACCAATAGATATCAATGTATTAGACTCTGGCCAATACTTGTCATATTTCAACTTCATTTTAGTAGCAAGCTTTTGCAGCAGAGGATTATTTGAGATGCTTTAAGGTTGACCAAGTAGCACCTTCACCATGTAAATCTCATCCAAGAACGAATTGGCAACAGGGTAGAGGTGCCACTTATAATTGCTTAAACATAAGCAAAAACCTCCAAAAACTTGCAAATATCGTGAACATCTTCCCAATCACTTTCCTCAGGCAAAAAGTTAATAAATGCACCATTTCCTCAACATATCTAGGCCACACTTCTCTATAGTGGTATGTGGTGGACAACATCAACCAGGTTGAGTTCCACCTTGTATTGGTATCCAACATTTGCATTCTACCTTCAAGTTGCAACTCATCAACAATTTTTTTTTGAAAGCTTTGCATATAGTTTCAGAATTGGGCAAGTATTCACACCATTTTTAGTCTTATCAACAATATCCTTAATCATATCAAGACCATCCTAAACCAACAAATCTAATATGTGTGCACAACACCTCACATGAAATAGTTTACCATCAAATGGTAAATTTCTCCTACAAGAATAATCTCTCTTCAATCTAGAAATACAGTTATCATTGGCACTAGAATTATCTACTGAAATTGAAACAACCTTATCCTTTATTCCCCTATCATCCATCACCTTATTCAACTCCATACACAGAAGCTCCCTAGAATGTGGTGGCGGAACATTCTTAAAAGATAAAAATCTTTTGTGAAGCTACCATTTTGAATCAATGAAATGACCAGTCACAATCATATAACCTATTTTTAGTTCACCAGACCACCACAACTCAGTTGTAAGACTGATCTTGTTAATCAAAGACATAAAAATTTTCATCTTAGCTTTCCCAGCCTCGCAAAAAGTCTTGCAATCAAGCTTAACCTGTTTCCTAGTAATCTTTTTGTACCATGGATAAACCTCTTTATAAACTCGTTAAAGATAACACCTTCCATAACAAAAAAAGGAAATTCATGACCTAGAACCATATGTGCTACAAGTTCTCTAACCTTAGCATGATTATATTTATAAGTTTCCAAACTAGAAGTATTAGAACTACCACCTACATTTAACCTAGACTGTGCAACCTCTTTATTATTATTACCTTTCAACCTTAACTTTCTTTGAATACAAGCTTCTAAATGTTTCTTACCATTAGAAGTACTTTTCCACTTCACGTCATAAGTGTAAGGCTTACCAAACCATATGCACTTCCACTTCTTAATACCATCAGGCATTTCAATAAGTATAATTTTAGTATGTACAACAAATTTTTTGGGACAAGGAGCTTTACCAAAGGCATTTCTCTGAGTAGTGCGATTAGTTGGAATCTCCAAATCAGTAATATTATGAGTAGTATTATGAGTAGTGCTATCAGTTGGAAGCTCCAAATCAATAGTATTCTGAGTAGTGCTATAAGTTGGAAGCCCTAAATCTATCACCTTACTAATCTATATATTTCCATCCATTGTCTCCTCCTTCCCAATCCCATCAAGATCGATTTCAATATCAAGATCATCCATGGTTGGAGTCAATGATGAATCTTGAAAAGACATGGAAGAAAATACAATATCAATCAAATAATAGTATAATAATTTACAAAACACAACAACAAAAGTCATAACTCAGGTCAAAATTGAAACATGCATGTACAAACAACAATCAAAATTCAAAACATGTTAGCTAAAATTGAAACGTGTATATTATCATTTCAAACATTTTGGAGTAAATGAAACACTAAGAGAAATATGATAAAATGAAAAAAAAATGATGAACATGGTAAACAAAATATGAAGACATTAAAGGTTGAAGGTTTAAGATGAAGACATTACCCATACAAGGTTGAAGATGAAAACAAAATATATGATGAAACCCAGATGAGGCGAAGTTAGAGAGGGAGAAGACGAGGCGGAGTTGGAGAGGGAGATGAGAGATTTGTGTTGATTGATTGCTGACTAGGGTTTGGATGAAAGAATATATACTTTGCCAATGTCAGGTACTTATTAGATATTTGGTCAGGTTCTCTGTTTGGGTATCGGATAAAAAAATTATCCATTCCCGTACCAAGTAACATTTCAGTTGGTCCATTGGTACAGTTCTAATGGGCCGGTTTGCGGATGGATCTCGTGTAATCATGACCAAAAACAACCCTAGTCCAAATATTTGGTTTCTAATTTTCTTATTGATTGACTTGCTTGATTGTTCATCTACTTATAGACTCTTTTGATTGCTTGCTTTTCTTTCTATTGATTCTTCTATATGTGGGTTCTTCTGTTTGACTGTTTCTCTTACCTCTTGGTTTGAATTGATTCTTCTCTTTTGTTGCTCCTCCTCTTTTCACTGATTCTTCTTTGGATATTGCACTCCTCTATGATGGTTCATGACTTTGATTGTTTATTTCTTTTGGTATAATTTAAATGATATGCAAATAATTTTTTGTTACAACTTAAAATAAATAAATAAATTTATGTTTAGTTATATATATTTTCAATGTAATATTTATTGTCTTAAGTTCAATAATTCATATTTTTGAAACTTTAATATCCTTTTTTTTATTTTCTTTTTTTATCTATAAAGTTAACACAATGGTGTTCAATTTTATATTCAATTATTTAAGAAAGGGATTATAAAAGGGTCCAAGTTTTCTCTTCATATCCTTGAAATTTAAGAAATTATGAATAAAATTTTGCTTAAGTGTTAATGATAACAATGAACTTAGTTTTGACGATCTTCGTGGTCCGCACTATGGTAAAGAAACACCTTTAGAACATCCTTTAGACTAACATTTGACGGTCCTTAAGGATCAGTCTCCTCTGATCATTTGTATTACAAGGTGTCATACCCTAAATTTGCTCACCTCTTTTTTTGATCAAAGGCATTGGTACGAGCCATCAGGTGGGCGTTGTTATTGATTGTGACTTTCTATGTCTAACTGAACTAACTGCAAGTGCACAGTCTATCGCGTAGTAATATAAGATATCGATCCTACAGGAACTCGTAATCAAGCTAGTATTTTCGGGTGTTACTGTGTTTAGCTAGGTTGATATGGTTTTAGGGGAATAAAAGAAAAATAAGTGTGTAAACTATAGGGGAACTAAAAACGTTACTTAAGGTATAAATGCTTGAATCGGTATGCAATATGTTGGTCCTTCAAGGATTCGACAAGTCACCGGTGTTTTGGGTGTTTTCAAAAATAGTTTAAGAAGAAAATGACGGTTTAAAGACCTTTGTCTCACGATGGTTGTTGACGCTAGTCGCAACTCTAAGGCGAAACGTATGTTGTCGCTATCCCGTTCGCAGTTAAAATTACTTTTTGAAAACCATTAAGCTCTAATCCTTTTTAAAGGCTGTCGCTGTTTTTAAAACGAATGCTTAGTTTTTACTATCTGGACTTAACCTTAGCTGTCACTTGTTGGTTCGTACCTTTATGAATTTCCCACTGTCGTGGCAAAACTGCTTTTAAATAAGTTCTCGCTGTCACGACGAAGCTTTTTTTTAGAAAAATTGATTTAAAAAACTAAAGCCATAAATAAGTTTGAAATGGAAAGTATACACCGGTTATTATCGAATCCCATCTGACTACCTATTACATACCGATTACTTTAATTTAGCCAGACATGGAATATAAACTAAGAACACGTAAACAATGGTAGAATATATAAACATGCATCATAATGGGAAATAGAAATCAATTAACGATTATAATAAGAACCTGTAAATAATTCAATTGGCCTTTGGGAAATCCTCCAAAATGACGGCAGGACTTAGTCTTGATGCCAATTACTCGTACAGAATAGAATTTGAAAAGTAAAATACAATTGCAAGGAAAGGAAAGAAAAAGGGAAACAATAAGAAATTCTGAAACTCAAAAATTGCTCTGAAAATAAATTGGCAGCACTTCGTGTCTTCAATGGAGCTCCCCTTTTCTGGTACCAGCTCCCTCCTTTTATAGATGGAATTTCTAACGGTTAATTGCCTCAGGAAGTGGGATTGATCTCAGAAAATGTAGGAGTTAGTGGTCCACTCCTTTTGGTATTTGAAAGCACTCACAGCACGTGCAGCATTTCTGCACTTTTTATTTGCATGACGGTCGCCATGGATGTGTGACGGTCGTAACATGTATGACGGTCGTCATGGGCTTGTGACGGTCGTCACATCAGCAAAATTCGTATTTGCTGTTTTTGGCCTGTTTTTCATCTGGTTTTCATCTGTAATTGCTTGTTTTCTTCATCTTGCTCCATTTGAGCATGAACTTTGAATACCTACAAAATACTGGACAAATAATGTGGAAATACCCAAAATCGGAGTGAAACCAGTCACTGATTAGTACAAATGTATGTCATTATATATATATATATATATATATATAGGATTTCACGTTATCAGTTATCACAAAGTTATTAAAGAATCATCAGAGGGAGTTCATAAGGAGCATGAGGAAAAAATCCTGTTGGGTATCTCAGAGGTCATGATGGAGTTGGAATGATCACCCATTTCATCTGCACAATGCCCAAGCAAAAAGGGGAAATTAGGGTTTCGCACAGTCAAAAGTCAAGGTGTCAATGGTTTGATCAGTCAATGTCTTGATTTAATCCTCCATGAAACAAGGTCAAGGATACTACATTGGGTCAAGTATGAATCCAATCGGGGGTTGTCATCCAAAGATTAAAGACAGTGTCGTTCAGGATCCTCGATTAGGGTTTTCGATCGGGAAAAGTCAACTGTAGTTTGGATTTTGTTTTGAAAGGTGTTCCAATGATGAAATTCTAGTTCATAAGGTTTATATGGCTTAGTGAAGTCCATTCAAGAAGATTCAAGGCCTCGGAAGTCCCGTAACATCAACAGTCGACTCGGTATTCATCGATCGTTCGGTTGACCAAAAAGTCAACTCTTCAACTATAAGGAATTTGACCTCAAGATATGAATCAAAAATGTTCCTTATGTCATATTACACTTACCCATAAAATTTCATGACCATTGGATCAAGGGTTGAGGAGTAATCGCAAAAGTCGGGAGTTAGGGGTTTGAAAGGGGGCAAGACCATAACTCCTTAACCACACATCCAATTGAGTTGGTTCAAAGCTCATTAGAAAGCTCTTGAAAAGTACTACAAAAGTACCAAAGTTGTCCATGATCAGAAAATGCATAGATTTGGAGTTATGATCAACTTCATTACAAGAAGGGAAGATAACTTAGAAAAATTTCACTTTTAGGTTTGTTTTTCAACAACTTTGAGAGATCATTTGGCCAAGTTCCTTTGGGAATATAAAATTCATGAAAGCATGAAATTTGTAGAGCTCCATGAGGGCTTTCCAGAAAGTCATAGAACTCTTCCGTAGCCCTTATGAGTTGAGAGTTATGAAGTGAGAAAGTTGGGCCTGTACACTAGTTTGTCAACATGCCAAAATCCAACATGAACTTGATTTCCAACTATACACATCACCTCTAACCTCTGAATAACATCTTATATGATGTATTAGGGGGTGAGATTAACAAATTCAGAAGAGAATCCAAGCAAATCTCAAGCCCTTGACAAGACATATTAATTTAATGAGAAAAATGCAAAAAGTTACACTAGGAGAGGGAGTATTGGTGGCTGCAGCATGGATGGGCTGACTTGGCTCACTCAAATGTCATTTCTCACATCTCATTTCTAGCTAGTTTTGAGGGCTAAACTCCTTTGCAAGCAAGCAAGGTCTACTGAACAATGATCACATTTGGATTTCATGAGATTTTCACCAAAAATCTCCCTCCAAGGCAAAATTCGTCACATTAGCAAAATTCGTATTTGCTGTTTTTGGCCTGTTTTTCATCTGGTTTTCATCTGTAATTGCTTGTTTTCTTCGCGTTATCAAACTCCCCTAAACTTGAATCTTTGCTTGTCCTCAAGTAAAGGTAGGAAAATTTTAAAATTTGTCAAGCACGCGACACGCTCTTCTTTTGATAGGATTTCTCAAACGTCAAGTTAGGAAAGCCGGGGGTCTAATGAAAACAAAACATATACGGCAATGACACTGGATTGTAAGTCTTTGAAGGCCTCTCTTTTATGCAAGTCAGTCCCAATCATGTTACTACAGCTCGGCGTCAAGTCTCCTGCAATAAGTTTTACCGGGTTTCGTTCTGGCGCAATCACATTAAGCCTGTTGTCCATACACGTTCATGGTAGGTAAACCTGTTAGTGACTATGATCTCTTTGCTCAATTGATTTTTCTTCGCACATATGCTTATTCAATTATAAATCTTGAGGAGTTTCGTACCGTTGGGCTAAATGCTCGGGTGAGGAGCACCTAACTTAGAAGGAACGTGTCTCTGTACTCAGGCTATATGGCTTTTCTTTTTTTCATGACTATTCATTTCATTCTAGAGATCACGCACTTATTTGCATCGGTTTCTTACTTAGAAGTGTTTAGGATGGTGCTGACTGCTCGTATAAACTACTGGGGGCTCCGTTTGAGGCGAGACTTGAGGCTTTGGTGCTGACTGCTCGTGTCACGTGATGCTTTGAAGAGGATAAAAGTTTCTTTGTATATGTCGGATAAGGCGCGGGGAGTTCACGTAACGGATATATATATATATATATATATATATATATATATATATATATATATATATATATATATATATATATATATATATATATATATATATATATATATATATATATATATATATATATATATATATATATATATATATATATATATATATATATATATATATATATATATATATATATATATATATATATATATATATATATATATATATATATATATATATATATATATATATATATATATATATATATATATATATATATATATATATATATATATATATATATATATATATATATATATATTATTTGCCAAAATTGAAATACTTTAAATTGGAAATTTGAATGAAAAGTACGAAAAGTTGAATGAAAAGTACAATCAGAATAGGAAATAACAGGAAAAAGGGAAATAATGCTCCGCTTCCACACTATCTCAATCGGTGTCCTCACTGATTTGAAAGAATGCGGAAGGGAAAAATACAAAGGAAAGAAAAAACAAAATACAAGAAATGAAAAATACTACTTGTCCCTTCCTCTTCCTCTATCACTACCTCTACCTCTGGCTCTTCCGTCGCGTGCCTCGAGGTTCAAAGCTCTGGTGTGGAAGATGTACTCGCGGAGGCCGTCGACTCGCACGGTGAGGTTGGCCATGTCATCGACCAGGCCGGATTGGACATCTTGGATCTGCTGCATAGATGTCCTCATGAGACTGGTTTGTTCTCTCTGCCAAGCTTCGAACTGTTCAGCCCGTCGGTTCTGTTGTTCCATCATAAGAATCATCTGATTCTGCTGTTCGATGCAGCGGAGGAGAGCATTAGTTGTGTCATCGGCTCCAGGACGGCGGCGACGCCGCGAGGAAGGACCTTCGGCAGGAGGTGGTTGTGATGGCTCAGCCTGGTCAGCTCTATCCAACTCTTCTTGAACTTCATCCCTGGGCCCTTGGGCATTTTCCTGAGTTGGGGCAACAGGAGCATTCGGATCGAAGAGCCAATTGGCTCGGTCTTGCGGATGCATTCGGGTGCGAGAGGGCATGATAATGCTTTGGATAGTGCGGCCTCGCACTACCGGATGATATTTCCCATCTGCGCGGGATCTGATTAGGTGAGAGGCGCAACAAAGGTTGGTGTCTAGGAAGACAGGGGGCATCTGGCGAATGTTTTGGAGGTGGTCGCCAAGACCGAGGCCTAAGGCGATAGATGTGATGATGCCACCAAAATAGAATGGTTTTGAGCCGCGGTTGCAGTTGGCTTGAATGTGAGCCAAGAGGAATGAGGCGGCGTCAACGGGTTCTGAAGCAAACACGCAACGGAGAAAGAACAGCTCCTTCGAGTTGACTTTGTGGTTACTGTCACGGGCGAAGATGGTGTTGCTCAACACGCGATGAAAGTAGCAGATTGTTGGGTTGTGGATGTGAGTGGCATTCAGAGTCTCCCAACTATCAGCAGTGGTGCCGGTCAGTTGGTTCCATAGAGTGAAAGCTTCATGGTAGAACTGATCGGAGGGACGACGATGAGCGTCGTCGCCGTGAGAAAACTGCAGCATGTCGGCGATGCGGTCCTGGGGGACTTGATATTCGGTGCCGAACAAGCAGAAGCAAGCGGCGCCAGTGAGCTGATTGGTATCGCCGGGTGAAGTCACGTACGCGAAGGAACTGAGAAACTCCATTGTGAGTTGCTCATAGGTGGGTTGAGGGTTGGTGCAGAGATGCCAAATGCCGGCCCTCTGCAGCATCCAAGTGACACCATCCAGAATTCCCAGTTCTATCAAAGAATCTAGGTGAGCATAGTGGGTCAGTTGAAGCGACCGTTGATGGAAAGCTATGTAGTTGGTCCTCTGCCTTTCGCCGGCCTCGCCTTCTTGGAAAAGGATATTGGTCAAGTTGGGGTTTTCACGATTTTGTCTAGCCATTGTTTTCGTGAGAGAGGTTCAGAGATGGAAAATAGATAGTTTCTGTGGATGGAGAAGTATGGGAATGCAGAGGTCAATATATAGTAGTGCAATGGAAGTTGAAATGGTGGAGGATTAATGGGGAATTCGGAAGGTTGTAGTGGAGTTTAAATGTGTGAAAGTGGGAAATTAGGAGAGTGGAGGTGGAAGGGTTCGTAACCCCTGTTTTGACAGAATTGGGGTTTTGTTCGTGTGACGACTGTCAGGGGTGTGTGACGAACGTAATACGCGTGACGACCGTCAGGGGTGTGTGACGAATGTCACATCAGCAAATTCTGCAGAATTGCAGAAGTTTGCTTAGGGGGCGTTTTCCACAGTGATTTTTATTTTATTGCAGTATGAGAGACTAGTTACAAAATAGAAGATAACGGGAAACAAAAATTAAGGGAAATAACGGAATGAAATTAAAATAACATTGAATCTAAAAACGAGTTTAATGTAATACAATATCCAAAAAGAAACAATTGCAAAATTAAATAATGGGAAACAACGTGAAATGCAGTAAACTAGACTTAAAAAGAAACTAAAACATCACTCCTTTGGTTGCTTCAAGTTGTTGATCTGCTGAATAACGTCATCAAATTGGTCGTTAACTACATCCATGTAAGTAACGAAATCCATGTGAAGTTGCGTTAATTCATCTTTTATAGTGGTTAATTCCAGCTTGAAGTCGTCCATAGTTCTCAGAACAGTGTCCAACTTGTCTGTGTCTTGTTCAGGAGTAGGATCAGGAAAGTTATGGTAATTAGGAGGGGTCTCGGGATCTGTCTCCACCTCGGACTCATAATCTTTGTAGTACATATAGTCACGTGCTTCTGATATGTGATCACTGTCGTACATGTAAGCCTGGGGTGTGGAGTGAGGTGATGAAGGTCCCATAGGCTCGTCCAATTCATAAAGCCAATTGTTTCTGTTGTGGATAATCGTTAGCTCGTGGTTGGGCAATGTGAAAAGGTGGACAGGTTGATCATCTATGAGGTATTTGTAGGCTCCTGGTCCTAAGGTACCTAAGATACGTCTGTTGAAGCAAAATTGGATGTCCATTGATCTGAGGTTGCCGAAACGAATGGCTCTGTTCAGGTGGTACCTCAGGCCAATTTCGTGGGCAATCATGGTGACTAAGCCTCCTATTAAGATGGGTGAGTGAGGTTCCTGATTAAGGCATGTGAATGCCCTCATCATAAAAGGGACAACATTGACAGGGAGGCATTGTGAAGCACAGAAAAGAATGAACAACTCTTCCTTTGAGACTGTTGTAATGTTTTCCTCCTTCCCAAAGAGGGTATGGGCTAAAATCCTATGAAAGTAACGGAGTGCTGGATTATGTATCTCGTTATTGTGCATGTCATTAGGTTCAGGGTGATAGTTACCCGTGATGGTACCCCAGAATTGTTCTAACTCGAGATCAAAATCCTCTTCAGTGTTGGTAAACACATAAGGTCCGCTTGGGAATCCTAGGATGTTAGCTAATGACGTACGGTTGTGGGTGTGGTCTATTCCAAACATTCTAAAGGTTATCAGCTCTTTGGTGGATCCATAGCCATGTTTGGGTAAGTAGCTTAAGGAGCTGAGGAATTCGAACGTGAGTTCGCGGTAGGTAGCAAATCGGGTCTTTAGAGCAGTTTGCTCCCAGCCTAATTGGTTAAATAGATACTGAATGCTATCCTGGATTCCTAGCTTATCCATGGTGGATCTATCGTAGTACAGAGTCAAAGCAAAGCTTCTCTGAGTCAGTGCCTCAAATCTGGCCTTGTGAGCTAGTCCTCTAAATACAACGGTCGTAATGTCGATGTCAGCCATACTCGGAGGTTAGTCGGATAAAAACGGGAGAAAAGTAGAACGACTTTAAAATCCTAGAAAAGTTGAAATCACATTTACTTAGATTAGATTTTTAAGAAGCAAAAGGTGATAAAAGAAAGAAAAATAAAATAAAATAAATAGTAGAAAATAAGAAAATAGAATTTTATGGAAATTCTAAGTTAAAATGAAAACATAATTTCAATAAATTTAGAAGGGAAAAACGGGAAAAATTGGGTTGCCTCCCAACCAGCGCTGTTTTTAACGTCAAAAGCCTGACGATAGCTTGGTGATAAGCTATTCGGGGGTTCGAGCGGGAAGCTCGAGCAATTTCACACTGCTCACGTGGTGGCTGTTTTCATTTTGATTATAATGTTTTAAACGCTGTCCGTTTACTATAAACGGTGCGTTGATTGTATTGCTAATTTCAACAGCTCCACTTTTAAGGACTTTGGTTACCTCAAAAGGTCCAGACCATCTAGATTTTAATTTTCCAGGGAAAATTTTTAATCTTGAGTTGAATAGGAGCACAATGTCTCCCACACTAAATTGTTTCCAAATTGAACGTTTATCATGCCATTTCTTGGTTCTTTCTTTGTAGATGCGGGCATTCTCATATGCGTCCAATCTGAGCTCTTCCAATTCGTGAAGGTTCAAGATTCGTTTCTCTCCTGCCGCAGTGTAGTTGAAGTTCAGCGTCTTAATAGCCCAGAAGGCTTTATGCTCTAATTCTACTAGCAGGTGACAGGATTTTCCGTAAACTAATTTAAATGGTGTGGTACCTATTGGCGTCTTAAAGGCAGTCTTGTAGGCCCATAAAGCTTCGTTTAGTTTTGATGACCAATCTTTCCTAGAGGTTGCGACAGTCTTTTCCAAAATTTGCTTTATTTCTCTGTTCGAAACCTCCACTTGTCCACTCGTTTGTGGATGATACGGTGTAGCTACGCGGTGTTTGACTCCATATTTGGAGAGGAGTTTGTCAAAGATTCACGATATGAAGTGCGAACCACCGTCACTAATGACGAGTCTGGGCACACCGAATCTAGGAAAGATTATGTTTCTAAAGAGTTTGACGACTACTAGCGTGTCATTTGTTGGAGAGGCAACGACCTCTATCCATTTAGATACATAATCGACAGCGACAAGTATATATTTGTTTCCAAAAGAAGACGGGAAAGGTCCCATGAAGTCTATTCCCCACAGGTCAAAGATTTCTACTTCTAAAATTCCTTTTTGAGGCATTTCATCGCGTCGTGAGATGTTGCCGGTACGTTGGCATCGGTCGCATTTAAGTACATCGATATGAACATCCTTCCAGAGCCTGGGCCAAAATAGGCCAGATTGCAGAATTTTAGCGCACGTCTTTGAAGTACTAGCATGACCACCATAAGGTGCTGAATGGCATTGGGAAATGATGTCGTTTATTTCTTCCTCTGGAACACAGCGACGATATATGTTGTCGGTGCCTCGTTTGAAGAGTAGAGGTTCGTCCCAATAGTAATGCTTTAAGTCGTGGAAGAATTTCTTCTTTTGTTGATAAGTTAGGTCCGGTGGAAGCACACCTGCGGCCAAGTAATTAACGATGTCGGCAAACCACAGCAAAGTCGCTTGGGCATAGACAACTTCCACGGCTTTTTCAAGTTCTGGTTCTTCCGAGGTTGAGTGGGACATATCGCTTTCCAATTTGGCTATCAGACGTTCGTAGGGAAAATCGTCATTGATAGGCACTGATTCTTGTTTAATGCCCTCTATTCGGGATAAGTGATCTGCAACTACGTTCTCGGTCCCCTTCTTATCTTTAATTTCTAAGTCGAACTCTGGTAATAATAGGATCCATCTCAATAATCTTGGTTTGGCGTCCTTTTTGCTTATTAGGTACCTAATGGCAGCGTGATCTGTGTATATGATTATTTTGGCTCCTACCAAGTAGGAACGGAATTTGTCAAGTGCAAACACAACTGCTAGAAGTTCCTTCTTCGTTATGGCGTAGTTCATTTGGGCAGGGTCTAAAGTTCTACTGGCGTAATAGATTGCGTGAAGCTTCTTGTCTTTCCTTTGTCCTAGAACTGCACCTACAACATAATCACTCGCATCGCACATGATTTCGAATGGTAGTCGCCAATCTGGGGGCTGCATGATTGGTGCGATAATGAGCGCTGTCTTTAGAGTTTTGAATGCTTCTAAGCATTCTTTGTCGAAAACGAACTCGATATCTTTCATTAGCAAACCTGTCAGAGATTTTGTGATTTTCGAGAAATCCTTTATGAATCTTCGGTAGAATCCAGCGTGTCCTAAGAAGCTTCGTATTTCTCGTACGGTTTTCGGAGGTTGAATATCCTTTATGATCTCTATTTTAGCTTTGTCAACTTCAATCCCTTTTTCAGATATGACGTGTCCTAAAACAATGCCTTGTCGAACCATGAAATGACATTTCTCCCAGTTAAGGACAAGGTTCACTTTAGCGCATCTTTTGAGTACCATTTCTAAATTTGACAGGCAGCTCTCAAAGCTTTGTCCGCATACAGAGAAATCATCCATGAACATTTCCATGATGTCATCTATGAAATCCACAAAGATTGCCATCATGCATCTTTGGAAGGTTGCTAGAGCATTGCATAGTCCGAACGACATTCGGCGATGTTGCACCCTAATTTTTGACCTTAAGATTCCACCTTCTTGCGTGTTTTCTTACGTTTTATCTTTTTAACTCTTACGCACGACTAACAAGTGTGTGCAGGTGCATAAACTTCGAAGATAAGAGTGTTTGTTCTCTCGACCCACGATGGTTGACTTTGCTTTGAAGGCCCAATTAGAATTTCGGGTTGTATTAAGGGTTTCCACATGTTGTGGACTCGAGAAGATGTGAAACAGAAATCCACGTTTTTAAGTCAAGTCTATGGAAGGAATTATTACTAAAATAAGAAGTTCAAGTTAACAGTCCAAGTCATAAGCACAGGGGAGTTCTTATGTGATTTTCATCAATTTTACTTCCGAGGATCAAGTTTTATTTTGTCTATCACAAGACTCAAATTGAAATTACTAGAATCAAACCCAAGTGGCCGTATGGGTTCAAGTGCTTAGCTTTGGATTTCACAATTTAAGATGATGCCTAAATTCATTTAAAAGCTCACAGGTTCATTCAATTTTCTTGAGTAGGTCCGCAAGTTGAGTACGTGGGCCCATCAAATTCCCATAGACCATTTCATCCAAAATCCTATCAATATTTAACGGTGGTCATAGATGACTTGTGTTTCATTATAAGCCTGTCATAAAATTCAGATCCAAGAGAATCCATCAAGTTCATCACCTCTAAGATACACAAAAGTCTTTATGTTTCTTACGAGGAATACTGTTACTCCATTGAACCAAACCTGAAATTTGCTTCTTTAGATCTATATAAGTTTCAAATGCTTATTACAAAGACTTCATTAGATACAAGACATTTTATACAAGACATTTTATAGACCCTACTAATTTCTAAAACCAAGTTCCTAACTTTCTACAGGCTATATGAACGAGCCATTCCTATTAGCATCTTCAACACACCAGCTACGAGAGGTCTGATTAAGATATTGTCGTCTGCCGGCATTATCGGCGATATCCTTCTTACTGTCGGATATGCGAATAAACCACCTTTGGATTGGCTTTGAAGAAGGTCCCTGTAACCACTTCATACGACCTGTCAAAGAAAGCGGAAAACCAAAGTCAGTACCAATCCCACATTCTTACTAGCTTTACAACCGACAATTATAATCATAACCACACCTTGGGACTTGTCAGTGAATTAAAGGTAATCAACACAGAGTTCGCGGTAACCGCACAGAGTCAGTCGTGACTACCACAAAAGAGATTATGGCCTGGGGATCAAAGAAATGAATGACCGTTATAAGTCAGACCACTGTGTTAATGCTTCCAAATGCCATGCCCACATAACCGCGGTTGCGCCTTGCCGCCTGAAAGAATAATCTGTTTGAATTTAAAGACTTTTCTTCCAATACCATAACCTATAAAAGTTTAAAATCCATTAAGAAGGAACAAAATATATTCATACAGAGTCCAGACCTTTTCCAAAACACAACCAAGCATGTCGGAATTAAAACGAAAGCACACTCATAATTTTCCTTCCAAAAACCATTTGACAGCCTCCTTTACTGCGGTACTGCAATAAAACAGGGAAGTTAAGATCTTATTACTAATAATCTGACAAGAAATCAGTAGGCGAATAGAAGCACATACACAGTTAATCAACCGCCAAATACGACGTTCATGTTGGATTGAAGAAGAAACATGAGATTGAGATTAACACCCTTAATGAACCCTTTGTCAAAACATGTTTGCCTATGGAAGCAACACAACCTACTTGTAATAATATTGCCATCCCTATTGATGAGGACACCAAAGAACCGTCACTCAGTGTTATTAAGTTCGCACCAGTTCATAATGAAGAGGGTGAGGTCGCTGAATCAAAAGAACAACCATGGCCCTGGGGTTATGACAAATGCACCATATATAAAAATCCCAGTTGTAGATGACTGTAGAAACTTTCTGTTGATTTCCACCTTCAAAGGTTATCCTGACGTAATTGGAGCCGCCTGTACGGATTGTTTGGGTACCGAGAAGTTAATTTCGCCACTTCATCATGCATGTGTATACTCTGAGCAGTGTGTGTCCTCATGGATACCTATGAACGGACCAGCCTCCGCACTTGACAGGTTTGACAGTTTGACATCAGGATCCTGCGAGGAAATAAGTGGGTTAGTCAAACTTGCCGCTTGATATCTTCGAACTTTATTAGGAAAAAGGATTGAAATGACGACAGAAAACCATGCCAGCTAGGTCGTTGGAACCGATCCTGAAAGGAACACAATACACCAGCACATTACTTGCCAAAAAGTATCCAGCTTGCCCAACGAAGTACATAGTGAAGCAAACTCACTTGGTAAAAGCTAATCTCGGTTGTATCATTATTAGACAGAAAATCACACCAACTCGCAATGCTGTCAGTTTTCCAAATTCATCTCATGAGGACAACCTATGACTGGCTGAACACAAGCTACCATGTACCATCTCCAGTTCTGAGCCGCCCAAAGCCGGTATGGATTACGATTTCATGATAGGCTCTGTCTCGCTTAGTACCTCTATCGGTTTCCAACCTGCATAATGTCATGGTAATATCATGTTAGGAGAAGTTCGGAAATGATCGCTTTGTGCGGCACGCAGTTGGTTTATCTAATATTTCATGGTCACGATGTTGGCTTACTTTTTCGAAGCGACGTCCTTCAAAGAATACCCAGCTCAGAAGGAAGTGCTTTGCATCTCCTAGAAAACAGTTGAGTATATTGGGGCTGAGGTAAAAGAGGAACCTACCATTTAGCACATCATTTAACAGCAGTAATAGGCACGTCAACTAGAAGAAGAGCACTGCCAGAACCTTCACCGGAACTGCAGCAACTTGCCCAATCGACCTGCATTTCAACAAAGGGATTTGAGGTTTAGGATGTACTTCTGAACAATCTCAAATAGAATTCAAACGCACTACCTTCTTTATGCACATAAGCGCCGAATTCAGGTTTGGATTAGAACTGAAAGAACTGCTGCAAGACGAGAAGGTGTCTATGTAATGAGAAGCTCTTGATTTGTGACCAGATTACCGCATCATTGGTCGCCTCAGCAAGTGCTATCTTCACATGCATTCACAACTCTATCATTGCAAGATGAAGGCTCCTGCATTCGCCGCTCTCGTCAAAACCGACCAATATCTTCAGTAATCAAACTCGTATCCCACTTTGTCAGCATGACAACATTTACATCCAATTCAAGCCGTCAACATATTCTGCACACAAGAATCCATTTAGCTGTGTTGCTGCGAGTATTTAAAACAGAGGAGTCAGGAATTCATTACTGATAATCTGATAGGAAATCAAGAACAGTTAGCACAATCATCACAGAATCAAGAAGCATTGATAAACTACCAAAACATGTCTCACACAGAAAGAATTCGAAAACGGATTTACCTCCAAGAATGTTTCTTTCTGTCCAAAGTCATAAGTGAAAATTCACCAATCATATTCAGCTCTTATCCAAATGCATTCAGCAACAATATCATTCTAAACCTGACAAAGCAAAAGGCAAGGATTTTTTTACAACTCATGGAATGTTTTCAAACCAATTTAACAGAGTTAATTTCATCACAGATTCTGAATAAGAAAGGAAACTAGAGTTTTCTTAGCAACAACTTCGATTGGCACTTGCGATAAGTTATAAAGTGAGGTACGCTTACTTTAAGTCGATCGAGCCGGGGAGCTAGGCATCGAAGAATTCACACTGATATCCTCAAACAATGGCAACCCATGTCCACAGGAACACTGCTGCAAAACAGGAAGAAGATGTTAGCAAAATACAACGCCGTCTAGGGCTCAGGATGGATAAATCGAACTATCTTCACCACTAAAATCTGTCAAAGAAGAACCAAGGACGTTTACCACCAAGCACCCTCCCAGCAGAGCCTTGATTTACTGCCATAACCTGCAAAGATAGTTGTATTTCAAGACTTACTTGCAGAACATAATCAAGATAAAAGGCGCCAAAATCAAGTTACATCCAAAATAGACAAATTATCACAATGAACTTTAGTGCAATTTGGAGATAATAGGAATACCTTTTTTACTACCAGCTTTTTCTCTCAAAACGACTTTGGGAAGATTTTGATGCATACAGAGCCGGTACGGTTCCCCTTTCTTCTCACTGGCATTATTGTAAGTGGATACGAGATACAACTATCTCTCCAAGCAGCTCCAAGGCATTAACGTCATATACATGAAAGGAGAAAACAAGAAATTAGTAACCCTTATGATATATTTCAACAACTTCGAAAGAGTAATTTTATCAGTGAAAACAGTTTCCAAAGCAATCCGTGAAACATTCTGAAACAAAATTGGAAGTAGCAGACATCACAACTCATAAAGCAGCAATCAATTTATTTCCATATCAACCCCAAACATGTCCCTAACACTCAAGTACTTTCCAAAACATGGGTAAAACACAATCAACATGGCATTCAAATGAATTGCAAGCATATCGGCTCAGAAAGGAAAGGAGATTAATCCTGTCTCCTCAAGATGGCTATAAAAGGACCTAACTCGCGATGAAGAGAACATCAATCGATAACAGACAGAATTCACAACAAACACAGAGCAATTCGCCAAACCCCAATTCCAAACCCTAATTTCAAACCTAAAAATCAGCATGATAAGAAGAATAAGGGATCGACTTATCTTCGTAGATTGTTGTCACCATTCGCATTAACGCCACAAATAAGCCTCAACCACCGCATGTGAAACCTTCGTCACCGGGAATCTTCAATCCAGTCTACGAATCAGCCGTCGTCGGAAACTGCCCCACACCGGAGATCCCCAACGTGAAACCCTTCAACAACCTTCGCATCACCGGGAAGAACCATCAACCGTGGGTTTTCGTCTCCTTTCGGCGCTACCACTTTAATGTTTTTTTCTCGTTTGATTTGTGTAGGAACGACGAAAATGGAGAAGAAGATCAAAGCGTGAGAAGAGAAAGAGAGAGAGAGAATGGCAGACGAAAATTGCGAGAGGAGAGAAGTGAGAGGAAAGAGCGAGCGAGCGGAAAGGGAGACGAAGAAACGCCGGATCGAAGGGGAGAGATTGGGGGGGGGGGATTAGGTTTTTTTTATTTAATTTCTTTTTTTAATTTTTGTTTATGCTGATGTAATCCAATGTATATGCAGTACACACACCATCACGCACCTGCACTTAACACTTAATCCACCCACTAACCTCTACTTAACGTTTTTTAACTCATTTAACCCTTTAATTAATCTATTAATTAACCTAATCATTAAATTAAAATCAATTATCAATTTTATAATAAGCTTTTATTTAATAACCAATAAAATCCTTTTTCATGCAATAATCACAAACTTTTTTGATTTAAACTAATAACCTTTCTCTCTAATAAATTTAATAAAAACTATTTTATTTAATAAAGAACTATTTTATAATAATAAAACCATTTTATTTTAATAAAGATTTTTGTCTTTAATAAATATTAACCAAGGAAACTCATTTCATAAAAATCTATCTAATTTATTTTATTTATTAATAACACTTTTATATAATAACAATTTATATCCAATTGTCGTTTTATTTAATTAGACATTAAAATATTTTAGAAATAAAAACAACACTTTTTATTATAAATAACTTTTTGCGTTAAGATTCAATTTTCATGAATATATTATTTCACCTAAGTTCTAAATAATAAGTAAATCGTTATAACGTTTTATTCAACTTTAAACCTCAATTATATTTAATCTCATCTAAAATCAACTCATTTTAAAATCAACCTCCCGCTTAAAATTGACTAACTAAAACCAACTCACAAAGCTAATATACATTTTCGCCTAAAAATCAATGCACCCAAATCAACATTTTCTTATAATTCAAACCGAAATCAAATCAATCCGTCTAAAAAACAATCCACATCGAAAATACAATCAATCGTGTACACTCACATTCACGACACTTTCACTCTCACACACTTCAGCGCTTTCATGCGTATGTGTATGATTTTATTTCTGCAATTTACCTTACAAGCAATTTATATTATTGCAACTCATATTATTGCATCGCATTCCATCCAAAGGAAGAATCTGCACATGATCTCAACAATCATGCGTATGCATCATTTGCATCATTTTCCCATGTGATCCTTAATCCCATTCAAGTTGATATCTAGGATAGATCCTACCCCATAGGAGGACCTTTGTCTTTACTTTACAACTTAGACAAAACACAAACAACACAATACAATTTATTCCAACACATTAGAGAAAGATGTTAATCATCTTAAGTGAGATAGCATCTCCACCCCACAACGATACAATCAACATGTAGGGACTTTGCCTTAAGAGAGATAAAGGCGTACTCGTCAAACAATCCGAGTACTTGAGCCCTTTTCTTAAGACGATGCAAAGACTATTTTCCTACAACTTGTGGCGGTTAAATCTCCCTTAAAATGAATACACATCTCTTCTCCTAAAATCAATCAATCAACTACCCTAAACCCGTAGGAACTTTGACCACAGTCAAAGAACTCCTCATACCCTTTAGGAGAACTACAAATACTCTGATTCCACTCCCGTAAGGATATGTAGGCATAAGATGCGATATCTTATCGAGTATACTTAGAAATAAACCCCTAGGTCTTTTTAACCTTAAGCAGATAAACCATAGCAATAAACAAACATTAAAACAAGAGGTTCCTGTAGAGTACTACAGAAATTTAGGATGCTAATACCTTCCCTAAGTTTAACCAACCCCCGAACTTATAACTCTCTAAACCTTGCATTTGCATCGCATTGTGGGAATTTCGATCTTTATCCCTTCCTTTGGACAAAATCAAAGTTCGGTTGCAAAATTGAATTAAAGATTCAAACCAATCAATAGTTTGGTATCCGATTTTCACCGCGACAGAAAATGGCGACTTCACTGAGGACTCTCAGTGGGTCTCCCTATCTTGTTTTATTTCTTTATTGCTTTATATATTCGTTTATTTGCTTACTTGTTTACTTGCTTATTTGTTTGTGTTCTTTATTTCTTCGGGTTGATACCTTTGAGTGGTGAGACAAAGTCCTACACCCGGACTTGAGTGAGATTAAGATAGGATAGTGATATGTTCAAAAAGGCTTATAGGGGGTGGAATCCCGACCAAGCTGACTTGAAAATCACGCTCAATTGAGGCCCTCTCAAAAATTGCATTGTTGAACGAGTCCTTAATCGTGAAAACATGCACTATATTTGATGTTGGAGCCTATGATATTGAGGACCGTAGTTACCTTAACCTCACTTTGACCTTTATTAGGACGTAGTGCGAGACTATGAGGGAGTACACCCGAAATAGTGCTACGCGATGCTACACTCAAAAGAAGTTCTCTTGAGAATATTATTAACCCCCGAGTACTTGGGAAGTTGATAATATCTGAAAGATGGGCTAATGACTTTGGGATCCTTATTAGAATCTTGTTCTGCAGGTACAATCAACCTTTAGTCCAAATCCTTTAGGGAATGGGTATACCTTTGCTCCATGCTCGTTGCAAACCTAGGACCCTTGCTTGTTTATTCTTTGTGTCCTCATGTGCTTACCTGTGTTTGTTGCATTCATAAAGCATCATATTGCATTGGTTTCATGGAATCCCGAGTTTATTTATAAACATTATAGAACCAATAGGGATTACAAAAAATATTTTTGAGATATTCTTCTAAGAGTCCTAACCTAGATGGCCTAAGGAAGTAGGAGATTAGATTGAAGAGAACTCGAAAGACAAATATAAGAGGCTTTCCTTTATTATTAAGGATCAAATGAGGTTTCAAAAAGCTATCATCAACATTGAAGATCTAAGTAATCAAGGGCTTCCTCCCTATTTTCCAACAAGAGATAGAGGATTTATTTTCCTCTATCACGTTATTCTTTAGAAGTCGATCGTGGACAACTTATCTTCAAAAAGATTCAGTTAGAAGAGCAAATCAAGAAGCACGATGAAGGAATTCCTTAGGACTTTTACTAGCTTTTATTTAGCTATTGGGTCAGGACTCTCATGAGAATCTTCGTTTGTAATCGATATCAAAAATAATAAACAAGTTTTCTTTGGTATTCAGTAATATTTATAAATACTTGAGTTCCATGAAACCTTTTGTTTTGCAGTCTTGCATTTGCATTTCGCATTTTACATCAGCATAGCATCCTTTGCATTCTGGGGGGGGGGGGGGGTCTCACTCTTGCTTCATCTTCACAGATAAGTTGAATCACCAGTACAACACTCGAGCCAGTCGACGCCAAAAGATTGATCAATTGGAACAAGAGAACAGAGTGCTCCATGACGAAGTTGCAACTCTGAAAGAGAGTTTGGAAAGATTGAATAGTATAGTTGAAGCTCTGTCTAACCAGTCTGCACTCAATAATCAAGAAGTTCAGGGGACTGTTATCTCCGAAGTAGTATCAACACCGATCCCAGTGGTGTCCACTGTTGCTGAAGTGATCTACAGCATGACGCCAGGTTTCCCGTGGGGGATGCCTCCTTATTTCACTTTGGCCAGTTATCGTCCACCTGTTCCCGAGGTTCCCGCCGTGACCACCGTTCAAGCTATTCCTACAACTACTGCTGTCATGACTAGTGCACCTATGCGTGTGAATATTACTCCACATGTCTTAAACGAACCAATTTTCCATAGGGTACCCAGCGAAACTGTGGGTTTGAAAGAAAGGATGGATGGGTTTCAAGGCCAATTTTCTGAAATACAAAAAGAATTGAGAGCCCTTCGTGGGAAAGATCTGTTTGGAAAGAATGCTTCTGACTTGTGCTTGGTTCCAAATGTTAAGGTTCCGCCAAAATTCAAGGTCCCTGATTTTGAGAAGTACAAAGGGAATACCTGCCCTCAGAGTCATCTCATCATGTATGCCAGAAAGATGTCTGCCCAAACTGACAATGATCAATTGCTCATTCATTATTTCCAAGATAGTCTGACAGGCGCTGCGCTCAAGTGGTATATGGGCTTAGATAGTACGAAGATTCGAACTTTCAGTGATTTGGGTGGAGCCTTTATCAAGCAATATAAGTATAATGTGGACATGGCTCCCGACCGTGATCAATTGAGAGCTATGGCACAGAAAGATAAGGAGAATTTTAAAGAATATGCTCAGCGTTGGCGCGAGTTGGCCGCGCAGGTCACACCACCGTTAGAAGAAAAGGAAATGACCAAAAATTTTCTGAAGATTCTAGGTCCGTTCTTTTATAAGAAAATGGTAGCAAGTGCACCCAGTGACTTCACCGAAATGGTCAACATGGGCATGCGTTTGGAAGAGGGGGCCCGTGAAGGAAGACTAGTCAAGGAAGGGAGTACCTTCAATAATGCTAAGAAGTATGGGAGCGGTTTTGTGAAAAAGAGAGAACAGGAGGCAAGTGTTGTGCAGCAGGGGCGATCCAAGAGAGGATATCTGCCATCACATCAGGTTGCTGCGGTTCATCAGCCGCAACATCAACAAAATCAGAGTCGTGTACACAAAAGACCGGACTTTGATCCCATTCCGATGACATACGCTGACTTGTTCCCATCTTTGACTCAAAAAGGTCACATCCAGACGAGAGCTCCACCTAAAGTACCTAAGAAACTTCCGTATTGGTACAAAGCTGACAAATTTTGCCTATACCATCAAGGTGCTCCAGGCCACGATACTGAGAATTGTTACGGTTTGAAGGCAGACGTTCAAAGGTTGGTTAAGGACGAAATCTTATCCTTTAAGGGTTCCATTCCTGATGTGCAAGATAATCCCCCACCTCAGCATGGTTCGTCCTCCGCGAACATGATCCAGGGTTATTCGGGAAACTCATATCAATATAGCGCCTGAAAATGGATCTAAAGGCAACATATCAGACAATTCTGCAAGCTTCTCCATTTCATGCAAAGACTGAATAAAATCCTGAGAAGGGCTCATCAGGGTGTTTTGTTTTCTTTTGCTTATGCGTATTTCATTTCTTTGATTAAAAGCATGTTTGGCTTGTATGGCTTGTTTATTTTGAACAATTAATGCAATAAAATGTTTGTCTTGAAGAAATCCATTCGTTTCACTCGTAAAACATTTCTCACAATTTATAATGCCGACTATACCCAATTTTCTCACTTTGGTGAATAATTGGAGGGAGGATGATGAAGTAAAACGCAGGATCTCTCGTTGTATGCTTTTGAATTAAAAAACCTACTGATGATGTGAGGCATTCTTGTTTCAAACCTCCTAAACACCAGAAGTATGTAACCTTTCGAACCTGGATGAAGAATCTGTCTCTCTTAAATCAAAACCTCGTTTTAACCTGGGGCAGGGTATCAAAAAATGAACATTTTCCAAAAAGTTGGGTGGGCACAAATATAATTTGACCTTTATTCCTCTGCTTTACAAATCATAAACTAAACCCATATATATAACCCATAAAGTCCTAATTGAAGTAAGGTTTAGTCCGAAAGCATACTCAATGAGATAACGTTTCCTGACTCCTATGAGCTATGCTCAATTTGGCGTTGGCATTATGAATTCAAATTAATATCCTAACTAGTGATTTTGTCACAAGTTATCGCGATATCTCTTTTCAAAACTCCAAGACAAACATACGTGTTGCATTAATAATTTTAGAATTAACATTTCTAACTTGTTAGATTTGCCTGATGTCTTAGAAAGACTACGTGAAGAAATCACCGATTAAAGTTTGAAGACTTTGCCAACCTGGGGTAAATTATTTCGTCCAAGAGATTTGATTCGTACAAGTTTGGATTCACCTATAACACAAGTTTGAAGACTCAGTTATACCATGAATCAGGGGCAGTTACGTCGAGCTTCTGCGAATCTCTCCAAGAGTTTGAAAACAGTGGGGCATTTGGACGCTATGTTTTCTGTAAAATCCCCTCGAGATGACCTTTTCTCCTTATGAACCATGTGACTTGGGGCATGTGAGATTCAAAGAGAAACTCCAGTTGGTGACCTGAGAATACCCAGTGAGCTTATTGGCTTCACCTCTCCAGCAAAGCGGATATCTATTTCATCCTCGTGAAGTTCCAACTCTGGTATTGCTCGACAACTATTTTACCCAGGTTTTCCCATGTGAAGTGGATATTTATTCATCCATGAAGGCTCTCCAAGTTATGAGTTGGACCCATTCTCCAATGGATATGTATTCTCATTTTCAACAAGATACCCAGATTCCTCCTGACAATCCTTCAGCAAGATCAGGATATTATTGTTCTCTATGTTTCAGGAAAGTTGTTGAAGCTTTGAAACAGGATTATGGTCCCATATTTGGTTCTCCATCCATCCCCAGTGATGTTTCTATCTTCGAAGATTGAGGGAACTTCAAAAGCAAGTGTACATTCTTCAAGCCACGTTTGATCTGTGAAGATTTGGTTTGAGTGCCCTCCGCCTGGGATGCTTTTTCATCTCCGTTTTGGTTATCATACGCATAACCTATAGATAGATAGCATGGCATACGCATTTTGCATCTTTGTTTGCCTGTTCTGGCACTTTGGCCGTGTTTATCGCCAAGTGACTGGGTGTGTCTTCTCCTTCAAGTAGTGTTGTCAGCCCTAGGCAGAAAAAGCGCAATGCTTCTATTTCCCCACAGAGTTCGATCCTCGTGGAAGACGGTTGTTTTAGTTAAATACCGTTTGAGCTCACGCCTCAATGGTCGAGTCTTGCTTGACAGTTTCTCTTCAGTTATTTCCTGGATTGAACTTCGGTCCTTGACAATCACATTTGTGGACATCTCCAACTCTTGAATAAGGGTTAAGTGTGCATTTATTTTGCACTCGGTTCCCCCAAGAAGATTTTTACGAAGATAACTATTGAAGATGGATATTTCTCCAACAGCGTTATCAGAAGCTTTTCAACAATTTACATATGGATTGCAAACACTCTCTTTATTTGAGCAACTTGTTCTGATCAGGATCTCCTTCAAAACAACAAATAACAGTCTCCTCAAGACAATCCGTCCATCCCCAGTGGATTTATCAAGATTATCAAGGCATCAAAAAGGCATCCCTCTGGAAATCTGTCAGAGAAATGCATCGAAGACATTACAAATGCTTCTCCTTATTTGAGAACTTATCAGGATACATATTTTACAGCTACAACAAAGATACTCCACAGGAATGCATTCCCCAGTGAGTCTATCACACAAGCTTTTACTCCGTCAAGGGCATCTCTTCCGAGAAGTTCGATGAAGTTTATTACAACTAGTCTCTCTTTATTTGAGAGAACATATTTTGCTGATCAACAGGCTTACATCTCTTGAAGATCCCCGTTGAAGCTTTGTAATCTCTAGTACATATCATCTTGGGTTATTACCTCTGCTTAGGCTATCATATGTATGATAGTAGGTAACATGCCTTTCTTTTTTGTGTTCACCTAGGCTATCATATGTTTGATAGTAGGTAACACGTATCGTTTTGGTTAGACACTTTTTCTTAGGCTGCCATATGTTTGGTAGTAAGTGATATCCCCTTCTTTGGGTTATTACCTTTGCTTAGGCTATCATACATTTGATAGTAGGTAATATATCATCCTTTTGGTCAGATACCTTTGCTTAGGCTTCCAAGATTGGTAGTAGGTCATCTTTCCTTTGGTGTTCACCTTTTCTTAGGCTATCATATGTTTAATAGTAGGTAACACATCTTATTGTGGTCAGACGCCTCGACTTAGGCTACCATATGTTTGGTAGTAGGTGATCTCGATATCTTTTGGGTTATACATCTGCGTAGGCTATCATATATTTGATAGTAGGTAATACACTTTTCTTTTGGTCGGACGCCTTTTCTTAGGCTACCATATGTTTGGTAGTAGGTGATCTTTCCTTTTGTTCATTACCTTTCTTAGGCTGCCATATGTTTGGTAGTAGGTAACCTGTCCTTTTGGTTATTACCTTTACTTAGGCTATCATACATTTGATAGTAAGTAATACACCTCGTTTTGACTATTACCTCCGCTTAGGCTATCATACATTTGATAGTAGGTAATATATCGTCTTTTGGTCAAACACCTCGACATAGGCTATCATATGTTTGATAGTAAGTAATACGCGTTTCTTGTTTCCACCAGATATCTTTATTTAGGTTGCCACACGTTGGTAGTGGGCTACCCTTCACTTTCAAGATCTCGCTTCAAGCTACTGTATGCCTGGTGGTATTACCAAATCTTATCTTTATTTTGGAGAACCCACAATGCGGATTGTTGTCTTTTCTCGTGGCGTCTCGCGTCGTCGAGTCTATTTCTTTGGGTATCGCGTCTAGTTTGTTCCCCTGTGACATCATTTCCTCACAGGATTTTCTGTCTTGCATTTCCATATCATTGCATATCATTTGCATTCGGTGGCCTCTTAGGGCCAAAAAATTCGTGCAATGTTTGTATTTAAGTCCCTCCTATCTCGTCGAGACGAAGATTTCAATCTCCATATCTCCGGATAGAAGTAACTTAAATAGGGGCATCTGTTGCACCCTAATTTTTGACCTTAAGATTCCACCTCCTTGCGTGTTTTCTTACGTTTTATCTTTTTAACTCTTACGCACGACTAACAAGTGTGTGCAGGTGCATAAACTTCGAAGATAAGAGTGTTTGTTCTCTCGACCCACGATGGTTGACTTTGCTTTGAAGGCGCAATTAGAATTTCGGGTTGTATTAAGGGTTTCCACATGTTGTGGACTCGAGAAGATGTGAAACAGAAATCCACGTTTTTAAGTCAAGTCTATGGAAGGAATTATTACTAAAATAAGAAGTTCAAGTTAACAGTCCAAGTCATAACACAAGGGAGTTCTTATGTGATTTTCATCAATTTTACTTCCGAGGATCAAGTTTTATTTTGTCTATCACAAGACTCAAATTGAAATTACTAGAATCAAACCCAAGTGGCCGTATGGGTTCAAGTGCTTAGCTTTGGATTTCACAATTTAAGATGATGCCTGAATTCATTTAAAAGCTCACAGGTTCATTCAATTTTCTTGAGTAGGTCCGTAAGTTGAGTACGTGGGCCCATCAAATTCCCATAGACCATTTCATCCAAAATCCTATCAATATTTAACGGCGGTCGTAGATGACTTGTGTTTCATTATAAGCCTGTCATGAAATTCAGATCCAAGAGAATCCATCAAGTTCATCACCTCTAAGATACACAAAAGTCTTTATGTTTCTTACGAGGAATACTGTTACTCCATTGAACCAAACCTGAAATTTGCTTCTTCAGATCTATATAAGTTTCAAATGCTTATTACAAAGACTTCATTAGATACAAGACATTTTATACAAGACATTTTATAGACCCTACTAATTTCTAAAACCAAGTTCCTAACTTTCTACAGGCTATATGAACGAGCCATTCCTATTAGCATCTTCAACACACCAGCTACGAGAGGTCTGATTAAGATATTGTTGTCTGCCGGCATTATCGGCGATATCCTTCTTACTGTCGGATATGCGAATAAACCACCTTTGGATTGGCTTTGAAGAAGGTCCCTGTAACCACTTCATACGACCTGTCAAAGAAAGCGGAAAACCAAAGTCAGTACCAATCCCACATTCTTACTAGCTTTACAACCGACAATTATAATCATAACCACACCTTGGGACTTGTCAGTGAATTAAAGGTAATCAACACAGAGTTCGCCGTAACCGCACAGAGTCAGTCGTGACTACCACAAAAGAGATTATGGCCTAGGGATCAAAGAAATGAATAACTGTCATAAGTCAGACCACTGTGTTAATGCTTCCAAATGCCATGCCCACATAACCGCGGTTGCGCCTTGCCGCCTGAAAGAATAATCTGTTTGAATTTAGAGACTTTTCTTCCAATACCATAACCTATCAAAGTTTAAAAGCCATTAAGAAGGAATAAAATATATTCATACAGAGTCCAGACCTTTTCCAAAACACAACCAAGCATGTCGGAATTAAAACGAAAGCACACTCATAATTTTCCTTCCAAAAACCATTTGACATACTCCTTCACTGCGGTACTGCAATAAAACAAGGAAGTTAAGATCTTATTACTAATAATCTGACAAGAAATCAGTAAGCGAATAGAAGCACATACACAGTTAATCAACCGCCAAATACGACGTTCATGTTGGATTGAAGAAGAAACATGAGATTGAGATTAACACCCTCAATGAGCCCTTTGTCAAAACATGTTTGCCTATGGAAGCAACATAACCTACTTGTAATAATATTTCCATCCCTATTGATGAGGACGCCAAAGAACCGTCACTCAATGTTATTAAGTTCACACCAGTTCATAATGAAGAGGGCAAGGTCGCTGAATCAAAAGAACAACCATGGCCCTGTGGTTATGACAAATGCACCATATATAAAAATCCCACTTGTAGATGACTGTAGAAACTTTCTGTTGATTTCCACCTTCAAAGGTTATCCTGACGTAATTGGAGCCGCCTGTACGAATTGTTTGGGTACCGAGAAGTTAATTTCGCCACTTCATCATGCACGTGTATACTCTGAGCAGTGTGTGTCCTCATGGATACCTATGAACGGACCAGCCTCCGCACTTGACAGGTTTGACAGTTTGACATCAGGATCCTGCGAGGAAATAAGTGGGTTAGTCAAACTTGCCGCTTGATATCTTCGAACTTTATTAGGAAAAAGGATTGAAATGACGACAGAAAACCATGCCAGCTAGGTCGTTGGAACCGATCCTGAAAGGAACACAATACACCAGCACATTACTTGCCAAAAAGTATCCAGCTTGCCCAACGAAGTACATAGTGAAGCAAACTCACCTGGTAAAAGTTAATCTCGGTTGTATCATTATTAGACAGCAAATCACACCAACACGCAATGCTGTCAGTTTCCCAAATTCATCTCGTGAGGACAACCTATGACTGGCTGGACACAACCTACCATGTACCATCTCCAGTTATGAGCCGCCCAAAGCCGGTATGGATTATGATTTCATGATAGGCTTTGTCTCGCTTAGTACCTCTACCGGTTTCCAACCTGCATAATGTCATGGTAATATCATGTTAGGAGAAGTCCGGAAATGATCGCTTTATGCGGCACGCAGTTGGTTTATCTAATATTTCATGGTCACGTTGTTGGCTTACTTTTTCGAAGCGACGTCCTTCAAAGAATACCCAGCTCAGAAGGAAGTGCTTTGCATCTCCTAGAAAACAGTTGAGTATATTGGGGCTGAGGTAAAAGAGGAACCTACCATTTAGCACATCATTTAACAGCAGTAATAGGCACGTCAACTAGAAGAAGAGCACTGCCAGAACCTTCACCGGAACTGCAGCAACTTGCCCAATCGACCTGCATTTCAACAAAGGGATTTGAGGTTTAGGATGTACTTCTGAACAATCTCAAATAGAATTCAAACGCACTACCTTCTTTATGCACATAAGCGCCGAATTCAGGTTTGGATTAGAACTGAAAGAACTGCTGCAAGACGAGAAGGTGTCTATGTAATGAGAAGCTCTTGATTTGTGACCAGATTACCGCATCATTGGTCGCCTCAGCAAGTGCTATCTTCACATGCATTCACAACTCTATCATTGCAAGATGAAGGCTCCTGCATTCGCCGCTCTCGTCAAAACCGACCAATATCTTCAGTAATCAAACTCGTATCCCACTTTGTCAGCATGACAACATTTACATCCAATTCAAGCCGTCAACATATTCTGCACACAAGAATCCATTTAGCTGTGTTGCTGCGAGTATTTAAAACAGAGGAGTCAGGAATTCATTACTGATAATCTGATAGGAAATCAAGAACACTTAGCACAATCATCACAGAATCAAGAAGCATTGATAAACTACCAAAACATGTCTCACACAGAAAGAATTCGAAAACGGATTTACCTCCAAGAATGTTTCTTTCTGTCCAAAGTCATAAGTGAAAATTCACCAATCATATTCAGCTCTTATCCAAATGCATTCAGCAACAATATCATTCTAAACCTAACAAAGCAAAAGGCAAGGATTTTTTTACAACTCATGGAATGTTTTCAAACCAATTTAACAAAGTTAATTTCATCACAGATTCTGAATAAGAAAGGAAACTAGAGTTTTCTTAGCAACAACTTCGATTGGCACTTGCGATAAGTTATAAAGTGAGGTACGCTTACTTTAAGTCGATCGAGCCGGGGAGCTAGGCATCGAAGAATTCACACTGATATCCTCAAACAATGGCAACCCATGTCCACAGGAACACTGCTGCAAAACAGGAAGAAGATGTTAGCAAAATACAACGCCGTCTAGGGCTCAGGATGGATAAATCGAACTATCTTCACCATTAAAATCTGTCAAAGAAGAACCAAGGACGTTTACCACCAAGCACCCTCCCAGCAGAGCCTTGATTTACTGCCATAACCTGCAAAGATAGTTGTATTTCAAGACTTACTTGCAGAACATAATCAAGATAAAAGGCGCCAAAATCAAGTTACATCCAAAATAGACAAATTATCACAATGAACTTTAGTGCAATTTGGAGATAATAGGAATACCTTTTATACTACCAGCTTTTTCTCTCAAAACGACTTTGGGAAGATTTTGATGCATATAGAGCCGGTACGGTTCCCCTTTCTTCTCACTGGCATTATTGTAAGCGGATACGAGATACAACTATCTCTCCAAGCAGCTCCAAGGCATTAACGTCATATACATGAAAGGAGAAAACAAGAAATTAGTAACCCTTATGATATATTTCAACAACTTCGAAAGAGTAATTTTATCAGTGAAAACATTTTCCAAAGCAATCCGTGAAACATTCTGAAACAAAATTAGAAGTAGCAGACATCACAACTCATAAAGCAGCAATCAATTTATTTCCATATCAACCCCAAACATGTCCCTAACACTCAAGTACTTTCTAAAACATGGGTAAAACACAATCAACATGGCATTCAAATGAATTGCAAGCATATCGGCTCAGAAAGGAAAGGAGATTAATCCTGTCTCCTCAAGATGGCTATAAAAGGACCTAACTCGCGATGAAGAGAACATCAATCGATAACAGACAGAATTCACAACAAACACAGAGCAATTCGCCAAACCCCAATTCCAAACCCCAATTTCAAACCTAAAAATCAGCATGACAAGAAGAATAAGGGATCGACTTATCTTCGTAGATTGTTGTCACCATTCGCATTAACGCCACAAATAACCCTCAACCACCGCAGGTGAAACCTTCGTCGCCGGGAATCTTCAATCCAGTCTACGAATCAACCGTCGTCGGAAACTGCCCCACACCGGAGATCCCCAACGTGAAACCCTTCAACAACCTTCGCATCACCGGGAAGAACCATCAACCGTGGGTTTTCGTCTCCTTTCGGCGCTACCACTTTAATGTTTTTTTCTCGTTTGATTTGTGTAGGAACGACGAAAATGGAGAAGAAGATCAAAGCGTGAGAAGAGAGAGAGAGAGAATGGCAGACGAAAATTGCGAGAGGAGAGAAGTGAGAGGAAAGAGCGAGCGAGCGGAAAGGGAGACGAAGAAACGCCGGATCGAAGGGGAGAGATTGGGGGGGGGATTAGGTTTTTTTTATTTAATTTCTTTTTTTAATTTTTGTTTATGCTGATGTAATCAAATGTATATGCAGTACACACACCATCACGCACCTGCACTTAACACTTAATCCACCCAATAACCTCTACTTAACGTTTTTTTAACTCATTTAACCCTTTAATTAATCTATTAATTAACCTAATCATTAAATTATAATCAATTATCAATTTTATAATCAGCTTTTATTTAATAACCAATAAAATCCTTTTTCATGCAATAATCACAAACTTTTTTGATTTAAACTAATAACCTTTCTCTCTAATAAATTTAATAAAAACTATTTTATTTAATAAAGAACTATTTTATAATAATAAAACCATTTTATTTTAATAAAGATTTTTGTCTTTAATAAATATTAACCAAGGAAACTCATTTCATAAAAATCTATCTAATTTATTTTATTTATTAATAACACTTTTATATAATAACAATTTATATTCAATTGTCGTTTTATTTAATTAGACATTAAAATCTTTTAGAAATAAAAACAACACTTTTTATTATAAATAACTTTTTGCGTTAAGATTCAATTTTCATGAATATATTATTTCACCTAAGTTCTAAATAATAAGTAAATCGTTATAACATTTTATTCAACTTTAAACCTCAATTATATTTAATCTCATCTAAAATCAACTCATTTTAAAATCAACCTCCCGCTTAAAATTGACTAACTAAAACCAACTCACAAAGCTAATATACATTTTCGCTTAAAAATCAATGCACCAAAATCAACATTTTCTTATAATTCAAACCGAAATCAAATCAATCCGTCTAAAAAACAATCCACATCGAAAATACAATCAATCTTGTACACTCACATTCACGACACTTTCATTCTCATACACTTCAGCGCTTTCATGCGTATGTGTATGATTTTATTTCCGCAATTTACGTTACAAGCAATTTATATTATTGCAACTCATATTATTGCATCGCATTCCGTCCAAAGGAAGAATCTGCGCATAGGGACAGGTGAATGTTGTCTTTTCTTGGTCATCGGGGTGAATAGGAATTTGAAAGACTCCCGAATAACCATCTAGATAGCAGAAGTACGAATGTTTCGCTAGTCTTTCCAACATCTGGTCTATGAAAGGTAAAGGGAAGTGATCTTTCCGAGTCGCCTTATTCAGTTTTCTGTAATTGATACACATCCTGTTTCCGGTCACAACTCTTTGGGTTATCGATTCCCCTTTCGCATTCTTCACTATAGTAACACCTCCTTTCTTTGGCACTACGTGTACTGGGCTGACCCATTGACTGTCGGAGATCGGGTATATGATTCCTGCGTCTAGTAACTTTTTCACCTCATCTTTGACTACAGTGCTTAGGATCGGGTTTATCCTTCTCTGATGTTCTCTTGAAGTTTTGCAGTCTTCCTCTAGCATGATACGATGCATACAGATGGAAGGACTTATGCCTTTTAGATCGCTTATATTATAGCCTAACGCAGTTGGGTATTTCCTTAGGACTTCTAGTAATTGCTCAATTTCTGACTGTCCTAAATTAGCGTTGACTATTAATGGTCTTTTCAATTCTGTGTCTAAGAATTCGTACCTGAGGGTTTTAGGTAGTTCTTTAAGTTCTAAAGCTGGGTTTTTTCGGACCTGGCATGTGATTTGGAGTTAGTGCTAAGATCTCGCTCAGCCTATCATCTTTGTATGGCGCACGCCAGTTGTCGTCTTCATGAATAACAGGGATTTGGATCTTCATGATTTCAGAATATGTAATTTCTTCCTTCTCTAATTCTCGTATGCATTCGTCAATGACATCTACTATATAGCATGTGTCATCTATAGCTGGTGCCTTCAAGAACTTAGTAAGGAGAACTCTATCTTTTCTTCTCCTACTTCGAATGTTAGCCTTCCTTTCTTTACGTCTATGATAGCTCCGGTTGTCGCTAGGAACGGTCTTCCTAGGATGATTGGGGTAACAGAGTCCTCTTTGATGTCCATGATTATGAAGTCGGTTGGGATATAGAATTGGCCTATGTGTACTGGAACGTTTTCCAGCACACCGACGGGATATTTAACTGATCGGTCAGCCAATTGCACAGACATTTTAGTTGGTCTTAGTTCTCCCATATTCATCTTTTTGCATATAGATAAGGGCATTATAGTTATACTGGCTCCTAGATCGCATAGAGCTTTGTCTATGACGAACTTTCCTATGACGCAAGGTATGGAGAAACTACCTGGGTCTTTTAGTTTAGGAGGCATGTTGTTTTGAATGATTGCGCTACATTCGGCAGTAAGTGTAACTATTTCGTTATCCTCGATTTTCCTTTTGTTAGACAAGATTTCTTTAAGAAACTTAGCGTATGACGGCATCTGAGTTATCACTTCTGTGAAAGAAATAGTGATATTTAGTTGTTTCAGAAGTTCAACAAATTTCTTAAATTGTCTTGAAGTTTTGGAATTTATGAATCTTTGAGGATAAGGAATCGGTGGTTTATATGGCATTCCTTCTTTGGCGGCCTTTTGCTCGTCACATTCCTTCTTTTCTGTTTCAGACTCCTTTTCTGTTGGCTTATCAGATTTCTGATGCATGGCTAAATCTTCATTCCTAGGATCTGTTGGGCCTTCCAATTCTTTTCCACTTCTTAATATGACAGCGTTTGCATGACCTTTCAGATTAGGTTCTGGCTGACCTGGAAATGTCCCAGCTGGTGCGGCTGCAGAGGCTTGTTGTTGAGCCACTTGTGATATCTGCGTTTCGAGCATTTTATTGTGGGTGGCTAAAGCGTCTACTTTTCCGATCAACTGTTTAATTTTCTCGCTAGTGTGTATGTTTTGATTCAGGAATTCTTTATTTGTTTGAGCTTGAGTAGCTATGAATTTTTCCATCATCACTTCCAGGTTTGATTTCCTAGGGGCAGTCTGAGCAGCAGCGGCTGGTTTCTGATATCCTGGCGGAGCAGCTGGTGCTTGCAAGGCATTATCGTTCTTGTAGGAAAAGTTTGGGTGGTTCCTCCATCCTGGGTTGTAAGTATTTGCGTAAGGATTTCCTTGAGCGTAGTTTACTTGGTCTGGTGGAATTCCTGCCAATAATGGGCACTCGGGCGCATTATGAGTGACGATTCCACATAACTCACAATTTGGAGTTACAGCAGCTACGGTTGCAGTTGGGGTAACGGTCAGACTGTCGATTTTCTGCGCTAGAGCATCTACCTTAGCGTTGAACTTTTCAAGACTGCTGATCTCGTACATCCCACCTTTCGCTGCGGGTTTCTCTGCTGGAGTTCTTTCACCTCCCTATTGGCAGTGGTTCTGAGACATGTTTTCGATAAGTTGATAAGTTTCGTCGTATGGCTTATCCTTAAGTGCACCGCCTGCAGCGGCGTCTACCGTTAATCTGGTGTTATATAGAAGCCCATTGTAGAAAGTATGGATCGTCACCCAGTCTTCTAAACCGTGGTGAGGACATGCTCTCATCATATCCTTGAACCTTTCCCACGCTTCGTAGAGAGATTCAGCATCTTTTTGTCGAAATCCATTGATTTGAGCTCTAAGCATAGCAGTTTTACTTGGCATACAACCGAAGAACGAGTAGAGGGAGAGAGAATAGTTAACCTAGTCTATACCGTGTAACAAAGGATTACACTATTGACTAAACGGGTCCCCGACAACGGCGCCAAAAACTTGATTGCGACTTTCTATGTCTAACTGAACTAACTGCAAGTGCACAGTCTATCGCGTAGTAATATCAGATATCGATCCCACAGGGACTCGTAATCAAGCTAGTATTTTCGGGTGTTACTGTGTTTAGCTAGGTTGATATGGTTTTAGGGGAATAAAAGCAAAATAAGTGTGTAAACTATAGGGGAACTAAAAACGTTACTTAAGGTATAAATGCTTGAATCGGTATGCAATATGTTGGTCCTTCAAGGATTCGACAAGTCACCGGTGTTTTCAAAAATAGTTTAAGAAGAAAATGACGGTTTAAAGACCTTTGTCTCACGATGGTTGTTGACGCTAGTCACAACTCTAAGGCGAAACGTATGCTGTCGCTATCCCGTTCGCGGTTAAAATTACTTTTTGAAAACCATTAAGCTCTAATCCTTTTTAAAGGCTGTCGCTGTTTTTAAAACGAATGCTTAGTTTTTACTATCTGGACTTAACCTCAGCTGTCGCTTGTTGGTTCGTACCTTTATGAATTTCCCACTGTCGTGGCAAAACTGCTTTTAAATAAGTTCTCGCTGTCGCGACGAATATTTATTTTAGAAAAATTGATTTAAAAAACTAAAGCCATAAATAAGTTTGAAATGGAAAGTATACACCGGTTATTATCGAATCCCATCTGACTACCTATTGCATACCGATTACTTTAATTTAGCGAGACATGGAATATAAAATAAGAACACATAAACAATGGTAGAATATATAAACATGCATCATAATGGGAAATAGAAATCAATTAACGATTATAATAAGAACCTGTAAATAATTCAATTGGCCTTTGGGAAATCCTCCAAAATGAGGGCAGGATTTAGTCTTGATGCCAATTACTCGTACATAATAGAATTTGAAAAGTAAAACACAATTGCAAGGAAAGGAAAGAAAAAGGGAAACAATAAGAAATTCTGAAACTCAAAAATTGCTCTAAAAATAAATTGGCAGCACTTCGTATCTTCAATGCAGCTCCCTTTTTCTGGTACCAGCTCCCTCCTTTTATATATGAAATTTCTAACGGTTAATTGCCTCAGGAAGTGGGATTGAATGCAGAAAATGTAGGAGTTAGTGGTCCACTCCTTTTGGTATTTGAAAGCACTCACAGCACGTGCAACATTTCTGCACTTTTTATTTGCATGACGGTCGTCATGGATGTGTGACGGTCGTAACACGTATGACGGTCATCATGGGCTTGTGACGGTCGTCACATCAGCAAAATTCGTATTTGTTGTTTTTGGCCTGTTTTTCATCTGGTTTTCATCTGTAATTGCTTGTTTTCTTCATCTTGCTCCATTTGAGCATGAACTTTGAATACCTGCAAAATACTGGACAAATAATGTGGAAATACCCGAAATCAGAGTGAAACCAGTCACTGATTAGTAAAAATGTATGTCATTATATATATACGATTTCGCGTTATCAGTTATCATAAAGTTATCAAAGAATCATCAGAGGGAGTTCATAAGGAGCATGAGGAAAAAATCTTGTTGGGTATCTCAGAGGTCATGGTGGAGTTGGAATGATCACCCACTTCATCTGCACAATGCCCAAGCAAAAAGGGGAATTAGGGTTTCGCACAGTCAAAAGTCGAGGTGTCAATGGTTTGATCAGTCAATGTCTTGATTTAATCCTCCATGAAACAAGGTCAAGGATACTACATTGGGTCAAGTATGAATCCAATCGGGGGTTGTCACCCAAAGATTGAAGACAATGTCGTTCAAGATCCCCGATTAGGGTTTTCGATCAGGAAAAGTCAACTGTAGTTTGGCTTTTGTTTTGAAAGGTGTTCCAATGATGCAATTCTGGTACATAAGGTTTATATGGATTAGTGAAGTCCATTCAAGAAGATTCAAGTATTCGGAAGTCCCGGAACATCAACAGTCGACTCGGTATTCATTGATCGATCGTTCGGTTGACCAAAAAGTCAACTCTTCAACTATAAGGAATTTGACCTCAATATATGAATCAAAAATGTTCCTTATGTCATATTACACTTGCCCATAAAATTTCATGACCATTGGATCAAGGGTTGAGGTGTAATCGCAAAAGTCAGGAGTTAGGGTTTTGAAAGGGGCAAGACCATAACTCCTTAACCACACATCCAATTCAGTTGGTTCAAAGCTCATTGGAAAGCTCTTGAAAATTCCTACAAAAGTCCCAAAGTGGTCCATGATCAGAAAATGCATAGATTTGGAGTTATGATCAAATTCATTACAAGAAGGGAAGATAACTTAGAAAATTTTCACTTTTAGGTTTGTTTTTCAACAACTTTGAGAGATCATTTGGCCAAGCTCATTTGGGAATCTAAAACTCATGAAAGCATGAAATTTGTAGAGCTCCATGAGGGCTTTCCAGAAAGTCATAGAACTCTTCCATAGCCCTTATGAGCTGAGAGTTATGAAGTGAGAAAGTTGGGCCTGTACACTAGTTTATCAAGTTGCCAAAATCCAACATGAACTTGATTTCCAACTATACACTTCACCTCTAACCTTTGAATAACCTCTTATATGATGTATTAGGGGGTGAGATGAACAAATTCAGAAGAGAATCCAAGCAAATCTCAAGCCCTTGACAAGACATATTAATTTAATGAGAAAAATGCAAAAAGTCACACTAGGAGAGGGAGTATTGGTGGCTGCAGCATGGAGGGGCTGACTTGGCTCACTCAAATGTCATTTCTCACATCTCATTTATATCTAGTTTTGAGGGCTAGACTCCTTTACAAGCAAGCAAGGTCTGCTGAACAATGATCACATTTGGATTTCATGAGATTTTCACCAAAAATCTCCCTCCAAGGCAAAATTCGTCACATCAACAAAATTCGTATTTGCTGTTTTTGGCCTGTTTTTCATCTGGTTTTCATCTGTAATTGCTTGTTTTTCTTCATCTTGCTCCATTTTAGCACGAACTTTGAATACCTGCAAAATACTGGAAAAATAATGTGGAAATACCCGAAATCGGAGTGAAACCAGTCACTGATTAGTAAAAATGTATGTCATTATATAAATACGATTTCGCGTTATCAAACTCCCCTAAACTTGAATCTATGCTTGTCCTCAAGTAAAGGTAGGAAAATTTTAAAATTTGGCAAGCATGCGGCACATTCTTCTTTCGATAGGATTTCTCAGACGTCAAGTTAGGAAAGCCGGGGGTCCGATGAAAACAAAACATATACGACAATGACACTGGATTGTAAGTCTTCAAAGGCCTCTCTTTTATACAAGTCAGTCCCAATCATGTTACTGCAGCTCGGCGTCAAGTCTCCTGCAATAATTTTTACTCGGTTTCGTTCTGGCGCAATCACATTAAGCCTGTTGTCCATACACGTTCATGGTAGGTAAACCTGTTAGTGACTATGATCTCTTTGCTCAATTGATTTTTCTTCGCACATATGCTTATTCAATTATAAATCTTGAGGAGTTTCGTACCGTTGGGCTAAATGCTCGGGTGAGGAGCACCTAACTTAGAAGGAACTTGTCTCTGTACTCAGGCTATATGGCTTTTATTTTTCATGATTATTCATTTCATTCTAGAGATCACGCACTTATTTGCATTGGTTTCTTACTTAGAAGTGTTTAGGGTGGTGCTGACTGCTCGTATAAACTACTGGGGTCTCCGTTTGAGGCGAGACTTGAGGCTTTGGTACAAGTAAGTAGTGAAACTGACTCGCATAAACCAGAGGTCTAAGGTGTCAGGGCGGTAGTGGCTTTGTTAAAATTTTCTTCTCGGGAATTCTAAACTTGGTTAAGCACAGGCGTGTCACGTGATGCTTTGAAGAGGATAAAAGTTTCTTTGTATATCTCGGATAAGGCGCGGGGAGTTCACGTAACGGATATATATATATATATATATAAATGAACTTTATTTGCCAATATTGAAATTCTTTAAATTGGAAATTTGAATGAAAAGTACGAAAAGTTGAATGAAAAGTACAGTCAGAATAGGAAATAACAGGAAAAAGGGAAATAATGCTCCGCTTCCACACTATCTCAATCGGTGTCCTCATTGATTTGAAAGAATGCGGAAGGGAAAAATACAAAGGAAAGAAAAAACAAAATACAAGAAATGAAAAATACTACTAGTCCCTTCCTCTTCCTCTATCACTACCTCAACCTCTGGCTCTTCCATCGCGTGCCTCGAGGTTCAAAGCTCCGGTGTGGAAGATGTACTCGCGGGGGCCGTCGACTCGCACGGTGAGGTTGGCCATGTCATCGACCAGGTTGGATTGGACGTCCTGGATCTGCTGCATAGATGTCCTCATGTGACTGGTTTGTTCTCTCTGCCAAGCTTCGAACTGTTCAGCCCGTCGATTCTATTGTTCCATCATAAGCATCATCTGATTCTGTTGTTCGATGCAGCGGAGGAGAGCAATGGTTGTGTCATCGGCTTCAAGACGGCGGCGGCAGCGCGAGGAAGGACCTTCGGCAGGAGGTGGTTGTGATGGCTCAGCCTGGTCAGCTCTATCCAACTCTTCTTGAACTTCATCCCTGGGCCCTTGGGCATTTTCCTGAGTTGGGGCAGCAGAAGCATTCGGATCGAAGAGCCAGTTGGCTCGGTCCTGCGGATGCATTCGAGTGCGAGAGGGCACGATAATGCTTTGGATAATGCGGCCTCGCACTACCGGATGATATTTCCCATCTGTGCGGGATCTGATTAGGTGAGAGGCGCGACAATGGTCGGTGTCTAGGAAGACAGGGGGCATCTGGCGAATGTTCTGGAGGTGGTCGCCAAGACCAAGGCCTAAGGCGATAGATGTGATGATGCCACCAAAATAGAATGGTTTTGAGCCGCGGTTGCATTTGGCTTGAATGTGAGCCAAGAAGAATAGGGCGGCGTCAATGGGTTCCGAAGCAAACACGCAACGGAGAAAGAACAACTCCTTCGAGTTGACTTTGTGGTTACTGTCACGAGCGAAGATGGTGTTGCTTAACACGCGATGAAAGTAGCGGATTGTTGGGTTGTGGATGTGAGTGGCATTCAGAGTCTCCCAACTATCAGCAGTCGTGCCGGTCAGTTGGTTCCATAGAGTGAAAGCTTCATGGTAGAACTGATTGGAGGGGCGGCGATGAGCGTCGTCGCCGTGAGAAAACTGCAGCATGTCGGTGATGCGGTCCTGGGGGACTTAATATTCGGTGCCGAACAAGCGGAAGTAAGCGGCGCCGGTGAGTTGATTGGTATCGCCGGGTGAAGTCACGTACGCGAAGGAACTGAGAAACTCTAGTGTGAGTTGCTCGTAGGTGGGTTGAGGGTTGGTGCAGAGATGCCAAATGTCAGCCCTCTGCAGCATCCAAGTGACACCATCCAGAATTCCCAGTTCTGTCAAAGAATCTAGGTGAGCATAGTGGGTCGGTTGAAGCGACCGTTGATGGAAAGCTATGTAGTTGGTCCTCTTCCTTTCGCCGGCCTCGCCTTCTCGGAAAAGGATATTGGTAAAGTTGGGGTTTTCACGATTTTGTCTAGCCATTTTTTTCGTGAGAGAGGTTCAGAGATGGAAAATAGATAGTTTATGTGGATGGAGAAGTATGGGAATGCAGAGGTCAATATATAGTAGTGAAATGGAAGTTGAAATGGTGGAGGATTAATGGGGAATTCGGAAGGTTGTAGTGGAGTTTAAATGTGTGAAAGTGGGAAATTAGGAGAGTGGAGGTGGAAGGGTTCGTAACCCCTGTTTTGACAGAATTGGGGTTTTGTTCGCGTGACAACCGTCAGGGGTGTGTGACGATCGTAATACGCGTGACGACCGTCAGGGGTGTGTGACGACCGTCACATCAGCAAATTCTGCAGAATTGCAGAAGTTTGCTTAGGGGGCGTTTTCCACAGTGATTTTTATTTTATTGCAGTATGAGAGACTAGTTAAAAAATAGAAGATAACGGGAAACAAAAATTAAGGGAAATACCGGAATGAAATTAAAATAACATTGAATCTAAAAACGAGTTTAATGTAATACAATATCCAGAAAGAAATAATTGCAAAATTAAATAATGGGAAACAACGTGAAATGCAGTAAACTAGACTTAAAAAGAAACTAAAACATCACTCCTTTGGTTGCTTCAAGTTGTTGATCTGCTGAATAACATCATCAAATTGGTCGCTAACTACGTCCATGTAAGTAATGAAATCCATGTGAAGTTGCGTTAATTCATCTTTTATAGTGGTTAATTCCAGCTTAAAGTCGTCCATAGTTCTCAGAACAGTGTCCAACTTGTCTGTGTCTTGTTCAGAAGTAGGATCAGGAAAGTTATGGTAATTAGGAGGGGTCTTAGGATTTGTCTCCACTTCGGACTCATAATCTTTGTAGTACATATAGTCATGTGCTTCTGATATGTGATCACTGTCGTACATGTAAGCCTGGGGTGTGGAGTGAGGTGATGAAGGTCCCATAGGCTCGTCCAATTCATAAAGCCAATTGTTTCTGTTGTGGATACTCGTTAGCTCGTGGTTGGGCAATGTGAAAAGGTGGACAGGTTGATCAGCTATGAGGTATTCGTAGGCTCATGGTCCTAAGGTACCTAAGATACGTCTGTTGAAGCAAAATTGGATGTCCGTTGATCTGAGGTTGCCGAAACGAATGGCTCTGTTCAGGTGGTACCTCAGGCCAATTTCGTGGGCAATCATGGTGACTAAGCCTCCTATTAAGATGGGTGAGTGAGGTTCCTGATTAAGGCGTGTGAATGCCCTCATCATAAAAGGGACAACATTGACAGGGCGGCCTTGTGAAGCACAAAAAAGGATGAACAACTCTTCCTTTGAGACTGTTGTAATGTTTTCCTCCTTCCCAAAGAGGGTATGGGTTAAAATCCTATGAAAGTAACGGAGTGCTGGATTATGTATCTCGTTATTGTGTATGTCATTAGGTTCAGGGTGATAGTTACCCGTGATGGTACCCCAGAATTGTTCTAACTCGAGATCAAAATCCTCTTCAGTGTTGGTAAACACATAAGGTCCGCTAGGGAATCCTAGGATGTTAGCTAATGACGTACGGTTGTGGGTGTGGTCCATTCCAAACATTCTAAAGGTTATCAGCTCTTTGGTGGATCCATAGCCATGTTCGAGTAAGTAGCTTAAGGAGCTGAGGAATTCAAACGTGAGTTCGCGGTAGGTAGCAAATCGGGTCTTTAGAGCAGTTTTCTCCCAACCTAATTGGTTAAATAGATACTGAATGCTATCCTGGATTCCTAGCTTATCCATGGTGGATCTATCATAGTACAGAGTCGAAGCAAAGCTTCTCTGAGTCAGTGCCTCAAATCTGGCCTTGTGAGCTAGTCCTCTAAATATAACGGTCGTAACGTCGATGTCAGCCATACTTAGAGATTAGTCGGATAAAAACGGGAGAAAAGTAGAACGACTTTAAAATCCTGGAAAAGTTGAAATCACATTTACTCAGATTAGATTTTTAAGAAGCAAAAGGTGATAAAAGAAAGAAAAATAAAATAAAATAAATAGTAGAAAATAAGAAAATAGAATTTTATGGAAATTCTAAGTTAAAATGAAAACATAGTTTCAATAAATTTAGAAGGGAAAAATGGGAAAAATTGGGTTACCTCCTAATCAGCGCTGTTTTTAACGTCAAAAGCCTGACGATAGTTTGGTGATAAGCTATTCGGGGGTTCGAGCGGGAAGCTCGAGCAATTTCACACTGCTCACGTGTTGGCTGTTTTCATTTTGATTATAATGTTTTAAACGCTGTCCGTTTACTATAAACGGTGCGTTGATTGTATTGCTAATTTCAACAGCTCCACTTTTAAGGACTTTGGTTACCTCAAAAGGTCCAGACTATCTAGATTTTAATTTTCCAGGGAAAAGTTTCAATCTTGAGTTGAATAGGAGCACGATGTCTCCCACACTGAATTGTTTCCGGATTGAACGTTTATCATGCCATTTCTTGGTTCTTTCTTTGTAGATGCGGGCATTCACATATGCGTCCAATCCGAGCTCTTCCAATTCGTGAAGGTTCAAGATTCATTTTTCTCCTGCCGCAGTGTAGTTGAAGTTCAACGTCTTAATAGCCCAGAAGGCTTTATGCTCTAATTCTACTGGCAGGTGACAGGATTTTCCGTAAACCAATTTAAATGGTGTGGTACTTATTGGCGTCTTAAAGGCGGTCCTGTAGGCCCATAAAGCTTCGTTTAGTTTTGATGACCAATCTTTCCTAGAGGTTGGGACAGTCTTTTCCAAAATTTGCTTTATTTCTCTGTTCGAAACCTCCACTTGTCCACTCGTTTGTGGATGATACGGTGTAGCTACGCGGTGTTTGACTCCATATTTGTAGAGGAGTTTGTCAAAGATTCGCGATATGAAGT